>SNQJ01S0116506.1:21702-37578 GCA_010110895.2 Picea sitchensis | reverse complement strand
CTTCTAGCTTTGACACACACACTTGCTCATGTATGAAGAAAATCCACCACATGTGTTGACCTTGCTGTTGTCTTTTGTTGCTGTAGCATCAATCCTTCATACTGTCTTGCACTAATTCTCTAATCAATCTCTTGCTAACTTGCTGAACTTCTTAACTTAACCCTTTCCATGAGCAATCTCCTCAATATATAGGAAGAGATAGATTAGTTACTTGGATAGGGAATGATCCCAAGATATCTGGAAATGACAGTACTTGAATAACCACTCGAAAGCCAACTCATCCTTCTAGAAGATTCCCTTCTAGAAGGTTCGAGATATTTATCGTTTTCCTCTTTAAGAGCATGTTCGCACCCTAACCATGAGTACAGTGAGAGAAGTTCGTACCCCAGCTTAAGGTAGCCTGCGGGAAACATGCATTCCTGCAGGCGAATATATAAGCAGCCTACGAACATGTTTCAAAGTGTGAATTCTGGAAGAAGACAACTGTAACTTTTCTCAGGAAAGTGTCCTTGGTAAAGATCTTGATCTTCCATCATCGTGATATCATCATGACATCATCACAATGACCAAATTTGTGGATAACACTTTTATATCTGGATTTTCTCATTCAGTTCTCATTTCATATGTTGTGAAGATTCCATGTAATTCCTCCATGCTTATTGAGTTTAGATATGATCTTTCTTCTAGTGCTAATATCTTAGGGTCGAATCTCATAGGAAGAGATATTAGAACTTTTTGAACACTTACAGATTCTTTGATGTCTTCTCCCAATCCTATGATTTCATTTACTATTTCATCAAATCGTAAAAAGTAAGCTGCAATATTCTCATCTTCCTTCATCTTAAGTTGTTCAAATTGATCTATGTAAGTTTGAAGCTTCGCTGCTTTGACTTTTGAATCTCCTTCATAAATATTTTGAAGTTTGTCCCAAATATCTTTAGCGGATTTACAATGTGGAACTTTGGTGAATATTGTTTCACTAAGACCATTCATAAGTTCAATTTTGGCTTTGGAATTATTCTGACTGAGTTTCACTGCTTTGTAATTTGTTGGTGGAACTGCTGGTGTTGTGTATCCATCTACAATTGATTGCCAAATTTCAAATACCTATGCATGTATATATGTTTTCATCCTTATGTCTCAAAATGCATACTTCTGTCCATTGAACCATGGTGTTTCATTTTTATACAAGTTGTTTCTCTCCATGTTCAACCTTTCAGTGGTTAAACTGATTTCTGAAGGAACCTTCTCTGATACTAATTGTTGGATTACTGAGAGGGGTGGTGAATCAATAATAGAGCAATTTAATCGTTTTTAACCATATAATCCAAGTGTTATATCAATGTAGAATTATCATCCAACAACTACGGAGTAAATAAGCAATGAACAAATGAAAAATCATATACATACACAGTACACCAATGTTTTATGTGGAAACCCAAAGAGGTAGAAAACCACAGAATGTTTTTTCTTGTATTTCTTGAAGAATTACATCCATTGGAAGCACCTTTGTTTTCTAACTGCAACTGGAAGGAGGCTCCAACCCCCTTGTTTATTAGGCTACAACTTTAGGGAAGCTCCAAATCCCCTATTATGTGGCTACAAATAGAAGGAGGCTACAACCCCTTATGTTCTCCAACTACAACCGAAAGGTGGATACAACCACCTGTCCTTGCCCCATGCAACCGCCCTGAAGTAGAAGTAGAATGATGGAACCACTATCACACTATCACTGTGAGATATACCATTATAAACCTATACCAATAAACCCGAACCATGCATCAACCATGCATCAACCTGTACCTCAACCTGTACCATAAACAAGTGCATCAATCATGCACCAACCTATACCAAACAACCTGTAATCAACCTGTACCATAAAAAAGTGCATCCAACCATGTACCAAGTATGTACCAATCACATGTCAACTACTCATCAACTATGACTCATCAATATGTACAAACATCATCAACTATACACCGCATGTATGTGCCAACTCATCAACTACTTATCTCAACCATGTACCCAACATGTACCTCAACCAAAATCCCTCATCAATTTCATCATCCAAATATAATTTGTAGCTTTGTAATAGACATGGTTTATATGATCACATACCTGCAAACCTTCCTTAACTTTCACAACAAGATGCTAGCATTTTCATCAAACTTTTCTTTAGTCTCACATGACTAGTTTGGGATTAGTCAACAACCCTAACTTGAAATAATCATAACCATGTACCTGTAATGAAAAAATATATGAAAATAGTACACAATGTTATTCAGTTTGTTTTATGCAATTCCTCTAGGTTTCACTACTTGGAACCTCTCAGAAAAGGAGTTATAGCAAAAATGACACACGTTGCTGAATTGTGGCTTATTCTAGAGAGCGACCTTGTAAAGCGTGCCCCGCATGGAATATTTGTTGAATCGATCTGAAAATGTTACAAAGAATACTATGGAATGTACTCTAAACAAAAAAATGTGTCTTACTGAATTTGTACCTCTTATGAAGAAGTTATGATGTTTTTACCCGAAAGACATGTTTTAGACTAGTTTCAGGACTAGCCACAAACCCTATTTTCCACGAAGTGTAACTCCAAAAATACAACGACCCACAAGATTAAATTTTTACCACAGATAATTGGATATGTTTCCTCAATGGCCTATCAATTTCATGGTCTAACTCATTCTATAAAAAAAATTATTGCGAAAATGATGAGATGACCTGTAAATAACATACCTTAGAAAGCATCATCAAGAGAATTTATCCTCCCTTGAATTTCAGCCTTCTTTTCTTCATATTCCCTCTGAAATTTATTTTAGATATCCTTTGGTTACCTCAACCACCTATAGATATTCAATATTCTCAAGTTTTATATAAAATTAGAGAGCCTTGCCTCTTATTTATACTCTCCAAGTAGCTTCCTTAGATGCATCTTCTAGGTCACTTTGCCAACTTTCCTTATTTTAGGGTTAACCCACTTCTAATTTCTCCATTAAATTTATTATTTAAATAATTGATTTTGTATTCAGTTTGAATTATAGTACACTAATCACTTCACTTTATTATTTACCTTCTAAAATCTCTTAAACCACTTTGACTACTTTGATCTTTTGGGGCTTCTAGATGACATATGAGGGTCTTCCAACTTCGTAAGGCCATAACTCTCAAACCATGAGGAGGTATGTGATGTTTGACATGACATGACATGACATGACATGTAATATCCATCTAGAATATTACTATCTGAAAATATATCAAAACACATACCATTATCCATCAAACAAACTTGGGTCCATTACCCAAACCTGGGTTCTCCAACTTCTCATGGCCATAACTCTCTAACCGTGAGGAGTTATGTGACGTTCCACATACCAACGGAAATGGAATGACATGTACTATCCATATAGAATAGTATTACCTTAAAATATATCAAAACTCATACCATTATACATGAAACAACCTTGGTTCCATTACCCAAACCTTTATGCTACCAGAATTCGCTACCAAACTTTCTTCAAGGGTTGACATCAATGACAACCAACCTTAATCAACACTAAAAATAGGTACCACCTCCATTGGCCCTTATTCTAAGAATATATTGGTTCTAATGGCCTAAAAAGATGCATCCAGTAATGGATATTGATGTTCAAATGTAAATTTTACCTTAAATCTTTGAAGTAGTTGGTCCCAATTCATTTTTTGTCTACGCATTTCTAGTTCTAGTTACCAATTCTTAGGAATTCTATCCAATGTATGTATAAACATGTGCATCCATTCCTTATGCAGTATCGATCTCCATATGTTTCTTCACTGCTCAAAAGTATTTTTTATATCACCCACCCCCATATACTTCTATGCAATATACTCCACCTCAGTACCGAATCTAATTTGAATCAATCTTCTACACTGCTACCCGTATTCTATTACTTCTTTGTGTGCATCCCACCATTTGGCTGGAGTAGTCTTCAAGACAACATCTATTGCTAACAGTATTTTTTGTTCGGGTATCTACAACTCAAACGCTTGTAAGAAATATTCTATGTTAGTCAAGCCATCATACTTGGGCAGGTCACAAATCTTTGTTCTAATCCAGCACAATGATTGAGTAATGCGAGCACATCATCTGGTTGATACTTCGTGCATCCTCTGCTTCCAATGTTCCAGACCTTCCTCTGAGTTCGATGCACATGAGTTAATTCTTCTCCAACTTAGTGTACCATATGCAGTGGGGTTAACATAGTCTTCGATTCACATAGTCATATTATATAAGTTGTCAATTTTGTTCCCTTTTATAGGTTCAATGTACCTCTTTCCTTATTTTGTGTAACATCCCCGACAACCCAGGCCAGGTCATGCTACTCTAGAAAGCACTTTCATTCTATTCTCAACATACTGTAACATACCCAACATCCAACTGATCTATGCCACATAAATTTTTTGAAATGCTTTCAATTAAAACATATACACACAGAACTATTGCGAAACTTTACATATAAAACATAAACAGACAAATACATTTTGTAAATGCATGGATTCATACAGTAATGACAATAAACATATAAATCTAGCATAGACATGAAATTCCCATAAATATAACCCATAAATAATAATGTAGTTGTTGTCTCTTGACCAAGTTTTGGAGATTCTTGGTCATGTTGACCTATTTTGGGACTTCGATAGCCTATCGAAGTAGGAGCGGAAGATGAAGAGGGAATCATGGGATCTCGGCCCCTTTTTGGGTCCCTTTTGGGTTTTTGGGATTATGTAATGGGATTGGGATGTCGGCCCATGGGTATACCCATGTTTAGGCCTATTTTGTAATATATAAATAGGTGCTTAGGCTAGATAGAAGTGTGGTGCATTTATGTGATGTGAATGTATGCTAAGTGCAAGTAGAGTCTGTAAGTGATTTGTGCATGACTGTAAGAGACTCACAGAGGTAAGTGCAGGTCCTTGTAGCAGATTGTGGAAGGCTTAGTGTTGTAATGCAAGGAAGAAGGATCTAGCGAACTACGCAGATCTTCTTTCCTGTACAGAGTAAGCGTTTTGAGGCTCTGTGCTTGTAACCGATTGATTGAAGACAATAAAGAAGAAGTGTTGGTGGACGTAGCCCCAGGCTGAGGGTGAACCACGTAAACACTGTGTTGTTATGCTTTGTGCTTTTTATTTATCTGCTCACATGTTATTTGCTAAGTGCTTTGATGTATTTAGATATATCTACTTATGGTTTGTGCTTATTATATGTGAGAATGTTATATCTAATCTATTTACCTATGCTAAGTGCTTAAATACATTAGATTAGTGTGAATGATGTGAAGCAATGTTTTATCAGTGAAGTGTATATTGATTACATATTGAGGAATTGGTGGTGATAAGTGATTTATTAAGTATTATAATCATAGATCTATGTCCTGACTAAGGTTGCAGACACCTGAGTCTCACAATCACCCCTGCCTCTACCTCGAGTGAGACTTCATCTGCTTTGCAGGTGTTGCCGAAAGGGCCGGTAGTTAGGGTTTTGTTGGTGCATTTTTGTAGCGTTGAACCCTGGGTCTACCCCTATGCCAACAACAACATATAAATTAACACACAATTGATACTTATCTTGGTAATAATTTCACCAACTATGTGCAGACCTTCCACGAACCTCCCACCCTTAGACCACATTGTGTTGGATTACTGTGAGGCGGGGTGAATTAGTAATAGAGAAAACTAATCCTTTTTAACCATATAATGCAAGTGTTATATCAATGTAGCATTATAATCCAATATTTGTAGAGTAAATAAATAATGAACAAATGAACAATCATACACATACACAGTACACCAGTATTTGTATGTGGAAACCCAAAGTGGGAGAAAACCATGAAATGAATTTTCTTATATGTCTTGAAGAATTGCAATCATTGGAAGCACCAACTTCCTTTGTTTTCCAGCTGCAATTGGAAGGAGGCTACAACCTGAGGGAATCTCCAACTCCCTAATTCTATGGCTACAACTAGAAGGAGGATACAACCCCCTATGATCTTCAACTACAACCAGAAGGTGGCTACAAGCACCTATCCTTTCCCCATCCAACCTCCCTGGCATATAAGTAGAATTATGGAACCATTGTCACACTATCACTGTGAGATATAGTGTTGTAAACATGTACCAATCAATCTGCACCAAACAACCTATATCAATAACTTGAACCATGCATCAACCATGCATTAACCTGTACCTAAACCTATTATCAACCTGTACCATAAATAAGTTAATCAACCATGCAACAACTTGTACCATGAACAAGTGCATTAACCATGCACCAAACCTGTACAAATAACATGTCACAATAACCTATCAAAACAACCTGTCTCATCAATCTTATCAACAAAATTAGATCTACTCACCAAGATCAATCACCAAGACAACTCTCAAAGATGTGCATCAACCAAGTATAACACAACAACTCATAATAATCACCAATATCAATATGTTCTTCTAATAATATACCAATACAAGTATGATACATCATCCATAAACCATGTGTCAACAATACTACTAACAAGTGACTCCAACCATGTACCAAGTGTTATCACATGTTTCTGCAGGGGGGGATGTTTTTCCCTTCGTTTTGGCATCTAGGTGAAAAAAGGCGAAGAAAGGGGGGGGCTAAAAACCCACTAAATGATGCTTATCCTAAGTTCGTTGGGGTTGATGTGACCATTTGGCGCATTAAGATAAGAGGCGCGTAAATTTGGGCAGCTGAGATCTGTGCACTCCAGATCGACGGTCGTTGATCATATCAAGGCCCCAACATGCACGGATGATAAAAATTGTAGGGCAGGTCGGGTTTTAAACCATGGTTTTGTGGAGACGTTATGTGTCAGCCAGAGACACACATCGAGCCCAAAAGTTGTGAAGATTCAAACCATTTTTCAGAACCTCGATATGCGCATGTGCGTATAAGGCCCTATCCTGGGTCAACAAGTGGTCGCTTTGTCCTACCAACAGTTGTTCCCCACTCCATCTCTCTCCTATGTCCATCACATCCCCCACTCTCCTATAACTTTCAATCCCTCACACAAGTCCTCCACTCATTGTCCCACCTATTGCATCTCCCCTTCTCACCTACCGCCACCTGTTCCACCTCGCTCCACATATCCTCCATCCCATTGCACCTTATCTCCTGCCTATGTGACTCCCACACTATCCTTAGTTTCCTCTTCCCATCCACATTGTCCACCTATCCATTTCCATGTCTGTTGTCAAGCCTCCTCGTGAGCATCCAACTTAGATCTAGATGGCAGAATGTAGAGGCCACCAGATTCCACAGGTGCACTGCCGACTCAGGCCTTCTTGATCCCGATGAAGTAGTTATTGAATTTAGTAGGTGGTGGTTGAACATTGTTTCCACCATAAATGGAAAGCCCAAGAAAGTACTTTCAACAAGTCGGCTTAGTTGCAGAACCTCCCTGAAACATGATTGCATATGACAAGAGATTGCTTATGATAGGATACTGCATGCACAGTTTGCCAAGAAGCATGGAGACATAATTCCTTCATTGTAGAGAATCAAGCATGCTTCTGTAGTTTTTCTGTGAGTATATGGGAGTCTCCCTCATTTTTGGTGAGGGGGGGATGTTGGATCAAGGCTCCCGATTTGTAAATTTTTAATGAATCCTCTGGTTCTCTGGTTATGTTTATGTATTTGAGACTTTGTGTTTAATGAAAGTCAGTTTCCCTCCATATCTCTGTAACAGATGTGTTAATACATTAGGGCATGTATGATTCAGTCGAGGGTAGTTATGTTCATGTGATGTAGGATCAATCATAATAGCATCACGACCAGTTTTAATCAGTTTCTTGTGATTTTTTTTCCCCTAAGGCTGAATGACTCAGACATGGATGATCCAGTTGAGTTGTTATTATTGAATTGTGATGTGTGTTTTATTTCAGTTCAGTAATAAATTCATTCAGTTCCTTGAAACCCTGTGTTAGCACCAAAATTCACTCCCGGATTGCAGCAGGAGTAAGACCGATACCCATCAGTTTGTATGTCACAGGGTGGTTATAAAAATGTTGATCGAAGAGAGTAAACTCAGAATAATATCAATTTAACTCAGAGAACTAGGTTGGAACTACAGATCCATGTGAGGTCTTGATCCAACTTAGTCCTGTAAGTTTGTATAGTGGTGAGTAGATGGAGAAAAAAGAGAAGGGTAGGAAGGTCTGCTCTGGACATCAGGTCTTCCAGCCGCCTTTGGAGGAAAAGTCTTAGATACAATATCCTCTTCGTTTGAGAACTTCGAGAGACTGAAAACGTCGTAACAACAAAGATAGTCAAACCTACACTACAATACAGCTACAACACTCGACTGGATCATCCATGCCCTATTTTTCAGAGTCAAAAGAAAAGAGATGAAAGAAGAAGCTGACTACCATTAAACAAGAAATCTTAAGTAACAATGCATAACCAGAGAACAAGAGGCCTCGCTAATTTTTTTATAATTGGGAGCTTATCTCTACCATCGATGCTTACAAAAATATAAAAAATGAGTATATATACTTACATAAATTCACTCCCTTGACAACAGGAGAGTCATTGATCTACTTCATTTAAGGCTTTACGTGTGCATGGTCTTCTTGCAGACTGTGCACGCAACTTCTTGTCTGACACTCGTTCAGACGACATGAATTTCACAAGGAACCTGTCCATTAGGGGTACCATGGGCTAACTGCTCTAGAACGTTCCCCACGCCTTCAATTTATGAATTGAGATGAAGTTTCAACCACCTCCTCAATATTCAATAACTACTTCTCCCATGGAGGGTGGCCCAGACTAAATACATAGGGGATGACCACATGCCTCTCTAAGGGCTTGGAGGCTAGCCTCCTTTTCTTCGGGCTGCATTCTCAATATCGTCGAGGGCCATGATCCTGTGCCTATCTTCAAATGAATTTTGATGCTATTTCTTTTGGGGTTTTTTACCTCCCCTAACTTCGATATAGTGATGCTCGAAATCGCGAAATGAAGTCTGAGATCAACGATCATCTTTGCTTCGAGATGGACGGCCATGATATATTTTCCATTGAACAACTCTGGCCCTCACCTACTTTCGCCCAACTTCATACAACCTTGAGGCCATGACTGTGCCCGACGCCAAAGGTGCTTCATGAATTTTGTGTATCAGCGATGGGAAGGATCCACCCCCACATTCCCTAGACTCATGGTAGCCCGAAAGCCGAAACATTAGATCTAATGGCTCAGGTATTTCCTCGCTCAATGTTCCTGATTGTTTCAGGACCTATTTTATCGGGGATTCCTGATGCACCTCTTCCCTGTTGTCCCGGTAGCTGAAACACCAAAACAATCAATCGACTATTGCCTATCCCCATGGGCTGGGATGGCCTAGATTAATTCTTGCTTTACCTTTGATCTCAATATTCTATCCTGGCGTTAAACCTTCAGTAAATTCACATTCCCTAATTTCCCGAAGACTGCTAATGTGCACCATTAATGGATCCTCGTCGTTGAAAAGTGATATTTTCTTGCTCGCTGCTTTGTGTCACTGTTGGTGTTGTAGACTGTGGAAATGGGGATTTGGTCGATCAGATTTAGGCTGGGGAAGACAAAGGTTCAGTGATGGAGGAAAAAAATGGGGGGCAAAGTGATCGGCCTTTGGAAGAGACGGAAGGAACCTAGGGTCGATCTCTCTGGCATACGGAAGGAACCTAGGGTCGATCTCTCTGGCATACTAATAGGGAAAATTGGTCAATCAACAAGGATGACTGAACAAAGAGAAAGGATCAATGCTAGATGGGATGAAAATCCTCACCTAATGTCGAGAAGGGGAGAAGACAAGCAAAATTATAAACACGGGAAGGAAATACAGACCCACAAGGATTTGATAGGAATATGTGATAACATTAGGCTCCATGGGGGAGGGAATTCTCCCTGTGAGCTGCCAAGAACTTCTTTGCAGTTTCAGTGCCTTAGCGTTAGGCTATGGATTCTTTATTAAAAATGAAAAACAAACATGAAAACAATATTTACAAACACATGGGGAGCCACTCATGGCTCAAATAAAACACTTCTTCAAGAAATTCCCATTCACAAGGCCATTAAAAACTTCCTTTCCCTCCAAATATTACAACCTATAAGTATTATTTAAAAGAACTTCAGATATTTTGAAGGGGCCAACCCATAAGGCTTCAAACTTGTTGTGCTTCCCTCTATCCTTCCTGGGTGCATCCCATTTTAGCACTAGATCTCCCAGCTGGAGATCTTATTTTCTTGCCTTTTTGTCAAAGGATTGCTTGATGTTTTGCTGAAGGTCATGGGCTCTATCCATCACCTACTCTTTAGTCTGTTGGACCTCTACCAAATGATGAATCCTTCTGATCATATCATCAGGATCTCCTTGATAATCCTGAAAGAATTTTGCTACAGGTAAAGCTAGCTGAGAAGGGAAAACAACTTCTGTCCCATAAACAAGTTGGAAAGGGGTGGTGCCTATGGATATTTTTGTTCTCACTCGATCATCCCAAGAGCGAATTTTAGATTTGAATCCCATGCCTTCTTATTGTCTTCCAACAATCTTTTAATGAGCTTGATCAAGGTTTTGTTAGAGGACTCTGCTAGTCCATTTTCTTGGGGATAATAGGGAGTGGAGTGAATTAATGAAATCCCAAACTGTTCACAAAACTTGATCAATGGCTCAGACTTTAAGGATGGAGCATTATCAGTGATGATTATGCTAGGACAGTCAAAACTTGGCATAATATCTTCAAGAAAGCCAATGATCACTTTGTGTGAAGCATTCCTGGTGGGGATAGATTCTATCCACTTGGTGAAATAATTTGTTGCAGTTAAGATCCATCTATGTTTACCACTTGAAGCAGGATGAATCTCCCCAATGAAGTCCAACCCCCATTGTTGAAAGGGTGTTGAAGCTACTATAGGCTTTAGTGGCAGAGATTTGAGCTGCTTCTTTCCTACGAATCTTTGACATTTGATACAGGATCTGATCTTTCTACAGACATCGGTGAACAAAGTGGGCATGTAGTATCCAACCCTGAGAATTTTGTAGGCTATGGTCTTCCAAAAATGGTGTCCCCCACATAGGCTATCATGGAACTAAAATATAATCCTTTTGGCCTCCTGTGGGTCTAGACATCTTAGAATCACTCCAAGAGGGTCTTTCCAATATAAGACCTGGCCGATAAGACAATATCGGATTTCCTTGATCCTCAAATCTCTTGCTTTTCTTCTTCCCATACCACCAGGGGGCCTTAACTCCTATAGGAAATGTATAATATCTTTATACCAGGTGCATTCTGCTAATAGAGGGATGTCTTGAGAACTGCCATCAGAAAATTCATCCTGCTGATTTTTTGAGAAAATGATGGTGAAGCTAACCCCCAAATACTTACAATTAGACTCAGTTAATAGCTTGGCTAAACCCTGACCTTTAACTGATTTGGTGGGATTTATCTCAATATAAAACTCAAGGATTTTGGCGACACACTTACTTCTTCTCCCGTCTATGTCAGATTGAATGAGAATGTCCTTCACAGAGGCCAAAGGAACATATGCAATGATTTTTGAATGCAAAACATAGACTCTGAAAGCTTTAAGATATTTCACCAGGGCATAGGCTTTCTTCTCCATGATGTCATACTTGACCTCTACATCTCTTAATGCCTTGCTAAAAAATGAAATAGGCTACTCCAGCCCCTCTGCATTCTTCTGTAGTAAAACAACTGCCACTATGCCAAATGAAGTGAAGGAGAAAATCAGAAAATCTTTTGAGTAATCAGGAATGATAAGTGCAGGCACTTCAGTTAATGCTTTCTTGATCTATTAAAAAGAATTTCCATACTCGACAACCCATTTTACTTCATTTCCGTTCTTGAGCATGGTTGTTATGAGCTTAACCATTTCAGCCAAATTGGAAACAAACCTCCTCAGAAAGTTAATCTTGCCTAGAAAGTACTGGACTTCTTTCCTGGACCTTGGGATTGATAAAGCGTGGATCGCTTCCACTCTGCTGGGGTCAACTCTAACCCCCTCTACTAATACTATGTGCCCTAGAAAATTTCCCTCCTTCATGGAAAACATAGATTTCTTGGGATTTAAGGAGAGACCAAACCTTCTTCATTTTAAGAAGACTTTGCTTAGATGATAGATATGCTCTTTATTGGATTTGGAGAAGACTGTGATGTCATCCAAATATATGACCACAAATATTTCCTTTTCCCCCATGAAGGCTATGTCCATGGATCGTTGGAATGTTTCTCCTGTGTTCATCAATCCAAAAGACATTTTTTCATACATGAAAGTGCCCCACAGAGTGATGAAGGTTGTTTTTTCTCTGTCCTCAGGAAGGAAATAGATTTGATTGTAACCAGAAAATCCATCAATCATTGAAATTCTGGATGCACCTGTCGCCCTTTGCAATAAGTGTTCCATCTTGGGCAATGGGTAATTGTCCTTCCTAGATCTCCTGTTTAGATTTCTAAAATCGACACAGATCCTGATTTATCCATTCTTTTTTCTCACCGGGACCAAGTTGGCCACCCACTCAGAATACCTCAGAGGTACAATGATATGGGCATCCAACAAATTCTTCACCTCTTTCTCCATGATAGGCAGAAACATGGGATTAATTTGTCTTAATTTCTGCCTAAATGGTTTGGCCTCCTCTTTCAATGGGATCTTGTGATCAATAACACTAGTTTCATATGTTCTGAGGTCTTTTTAGGTCCAGGAAAACACATCAGTGAATTCTTTCAATAATCCAGCATACTCGACTTTCTTCTCCTTTGACAGGCTGCTCGACAACTTGACAAACTTTGGATCCTTTTCTGTGCCAACATTGCACTCAGCTACATTAGTGTCTTTGTTTGAGATTCTTCCTTTTACTTCCACATAATTGCTATCAAATAGCCTTTCCAAAGGAACTAGTCCCTTTGGGAGGTGATTGTTGGGTAATTGAACAATGTGATGGTTGGAAATTTTGTTGAGGAAAACCTTGGCCTGAGATTCCATATTAGAATCTGGGTCTGGATCAATATGCAATGCAGAAAAATCCTCAACATTTTCCAGGAATCTCTTGATCTCAATATCATCCTCAAACACCTTCCAATGTTTGACATTGTGAGGTATGGAGGGCCTGTATTTCACTTCTATATCATACCTGAGCTTGGGTGGCAGAGGGATTCTGAAATTGCTTGCTGAAATTGCCAGAGAATCAACTAGAGTGTTTTCCCCTCTTGGAATGAATGATATGTTGAAAGCTAGGAAAAAAATGGCATTGAGGTCCCAAGCTTCATTTATGTAACTCCTAAGTCGAGGGTGTTTGTCCTGATGAATTTTTCTGATCTGCTGGATAATCAACTCAGCATCTCCAAACACAGTTATTTCCTTGATTCCCATATCTTTTGCAGCCCTCAAACCCAAAGTAAGAGCTTCATACTCTGCCACATTATTGGTAGATTCGAATTCTAATTTGTATGACAGAGATATGGTTTATTGAGCAGGGGAAACAAAAATTATCCCAACACCTACATCTTCACTAGAAGAGGCTCCATCAAAGAACATTTTCCAAGAAGAGGTAATCAAAGGGGGGCTTTCATAGAGAGTAATGAGATTTCTTATTTCAAAAGGAGGCTCAGGGAATCAGTGAGTTGCAGCAAGCTAGATCCTAAATCGGTATCCAAAGCAAAGATAGGATGATTTCTGGGGTCTGCCTCATCACTGATAATGTAGGTCAGTTGAGCTTCTCTATATAGTCTCCTATTCTCCCCTCTGGACACTAGAATAGTAGCATATGTGAGTTCCATCTGTAATGTTCCCCCAAGTATTTTATCCAAGATCTTGATAATAGCATACCAAACTTAGGGGGCACATCAACTACCACAATGTACATGAACACACCTTTCATGGGCAATTGAAAAAAGGTCACGACCAGATCTTTGATAACCCCAAGACATTGTACCCTTATTGAATCGAAAGAGTACAAATCATGGTAAGCCTTAGTGACTCCTACCCCGAGTTATTCCATGACAGTTTTGGGCATGAGATTATGAGATGCCCCAGAATCCATCAGACAGTTATGCAACACCTTATCATGAATGTTTAGGGATGTATAGAAGGGAGGGGATGAATCATCTCTATCTTCTACCATAGGGCCTAAGATGAGTGATGGATTTTCATATTGGATATTCACTAAGTCTTTGGAATGGTAGGATGGTTCGGACTGCAGTAGTTTAGAGAGGGACCTTTTGAAATATTCATTTTTGACTAGCTCTAAAATGGGCACAGGAATTCTAATTTTTTGAATTTCATGCTCAAAGCTAAAGGAGGAAGGAGGATTATGAATTTCCCTTACCTCTGAGATAGGTTCTTTAGCTATTGGCGAGAGATTTTGAGATTTCTTTTCCTTGCTACACTTTGTTTCATATTTAGCAGGCTTCTCTTCTATGAGGGGCCGATCAGGGGTGTCAAATTTCCCCTCTTTCTTCTTTGACCTGAGGTTATATTTATTTGGACTGATATTATTGGATTTCTCCCCCATACTCATCTCATTTATTTGACTATTCATGAGAAACTCCTTGTAGGCAAACTGAGTTAAATGGGGAAAAGGGGAGGTGTCTCCAATATAATGAATTTTGGGGTCAAGCTCTTCCTCTTCCCCCTCCTCATCATCAACGAGGTTATTTTGGAGAGGGGTTTGAATCCTCTGAACATATCTATCTCCATTCCTTTGTTCCCTTGGCATAATTTGAGGGACATTGTTATTCGGCCTCTTGAAATTTCCTCTGTTGTCAACATTTTAGAGATTTATGTACACGGGCTTCCTTTCTAATTCCAACCTTTTCATCCTAGCAAAAAGTTATTTAAGTATCTTGGTTACTTCATCCATTTGATGGGGGGAGGGCAGAGGAAACTGAAGTGCAGGTTTCAAGTCTCTTCCTGGGTATGTCCTTATCAATCTTTTTCTGAGTCGGGTAATAGCCAATATATTAGACTCTACTTCTACACCGCATCTTGCATATGAGCCAGGGAAGTGGCTCTTCTTTCCCTCATCAAGAGGCATAAATCAACGTCAAAAGCACTGGAATAAGTAATTTTGGTTGAAGCCTCTATAGGCTTTATCTTTGCAGGGATATTATTGTACATCTTGTTGAACCTTTTGGAGAAGTCAGAGACAGATTCTCCCTCTTTTCTCTTTAGGGACATGTTATCACCCTATAATTTATAGGATCAACTCGTGACTGGAGTGTTATCTCTCTAGTGTTTTTTGTTTGTCAAATGATTTTTCATTCTGCAAATAATTTGAGAAAAGAAAGAAAAAGAAAAAGAAAAAAGAAAAGAAAGAAAAAGAAAAAGAAAAGAGGGCATAAAAGAATTTCAATAAGAACCCCATGCAATAACAGTGACTTGGTCCATACCTTTCAAGCATGGCCAAGTTCTTTTAAATTGATGTTCATAGGAATAGTGAATAATCCTGGCTAAACTGTTTAATCTTAGCCAAGTGATATAGGTTAGTTAGTGAATAAATCTAGCCAGACTGTCTAATCTTGGTCAGATAGCCCCAGGGTAGAGTAAGTTCTTAGCCCAACAGTTTAATCTAGGCTAATTGTCATAAGAAGTTAGGTTAGAACATAGGCTAGTTTGCTTTACTTCAATAAAACCAGCTCGATGATCAATCTTGGACCATGTCTTAGATTATTAAAATGTTGTTTGACTAACCCCTTGGTGATGTAACATGAAAAATCTTGGGAAAACCCCATGATATGCACTTATCCTCAGTTCTCCAAGCGCATATACTTTCTGCGCTCACATTTATGCTCCACTCATATATCAACGGTCCAGATGAT
>SNQJ01S0116506.1:9724-21652 GCA_010110895.2 Picea sitchensis | reverse complement strand
TGACTCAAGCATGCCCCCTATCTATACATGGCATGAATCTATTGGTCCCGAGTCCCACCACCTTCCTACTGTCTAACATACCTCGTCACCTCTGACATCATCATCCACCTTTCCAAAAGAGTCACATCCCATAACTACGTCAGTCCTTCTCCCTCATTCACTCGTGGAAAGTCCCCTCATCATGATTTTTCCCCCCAATCGATAACCACCACATCACCCATCTGCATCCCTCGGTCATTGTCACCTGCCATCTCACTTTCCAAACGACCCGTTGGCCATTTATTACTGGATAACTTATCTATTAACCAGCTGACCTGTCCTCCACGCCCAATGGATACCCGTATACTCAAAATTACCCTCATTCTTCATTCCTTCACCATTTACCCACTCATCGCACCAGAGAATTTATCCCGTTTTATTCTCCCTTACAATCTGTCGCCCCCATCTACAGTCGTCCCTGCTAACATTGTTTTATTTGTGGTATTGTTACAGTAATGGCACCAAAATCAAAACAAATAGAAGGAGAGGAGAATATGATTCTCCCTCCTCCTGTCGATATCGACAGGATTCCATTGGCTAACAAAGACTAATTAATTGCAGACACTAAGTGCGATTTCAACTTCGCAGACCTTAAATCATGGCTTAAAGAAGTCTTCATGGACCGGAGTGACGAAATTGGACTCTGGGAGTCCAACCTACCCCTGTATCTCTTCCCCCAGATTCACCATTTCCCAAAGTTCGCCCTCAAGTGCCAAGCCCACTATATTCTCGAGCAACAAGCCATCGTATCCTCCTCTGGGGAAGTTCTTTTCCTCATCACACCAGAAACCATCGACCAAATGATGAAAATATCCCAAGCCAAATCTGCATCACCTTTTAAACTTGAAATCCTTACAAATTTATACCAGAATATGACGTTTCCTCAAAGAGCTCAAATATTTTTTCTTCCACAGTCCGCTTAGCTCCCCGCTACAAATCCCCCTTATCCTTCCTCCATGTTCTTAACCAAAGGAAACCAGGTTATCACGTCCCTATGCGCCTTGTTGGGTTATTATTCAGATCAGTGGGTAGATGAGCCCATTCTGGGATTTTTGTCTATTTTCTCCACCGATGAGAAGCCTACTACACAGTTCTACTTTAGCACGTTCCTAGTGAACAATATTCACGAGAAATTTGTCAATTTCGCCACAGAAGGAATGTTCTAGTATTCTTCAATACTGGCATACCTGTTCGTTTTCTTCCAAGCGAACAAATTCATTTTTTCTATGTAGAAGATGGACAGAGATGGAAAACCCCAGGCAGTAACCACATGGACTTCCCTGCTCAGACATAACTCCATGGAATTCAGTTTCAAGGAGTTTATCGATCAATTCTACCACCCAGTGGTGAGTATGCTCAATGGCAGACTCGAACCCAGGATTAATGACGAAGTTCAGAGGATCCTACATCTCTCAGATCATACAAAGACTGGTGATTGGTACCTATACCAAAATCACACTGAGATCAGAGTCTATGGGTGAGATTTGGCCCCATATAAATTGCCCAAATACTTACCGGTCAGAAATTTTCCTCTGGAATACATAAGTCAGATGATAAACTTGGATGATATTCATTTTGTGTCTTTAAAGAAGAAGAAACAGCTCAGAATCAAAGGGCAGTTTGGGTCTTTCATATGCAACAACCGAGGCATTAGGGAGGAAGCAAACAAGCTACTGAAGGAAATGAAATTCTTCATGAGTTTCACATGGCACTACGATCCGTGCGGGATCATTTCAGAGATGAGGATAAAAAACAAGAATATCCCGTATCTCCAAGAATCTAGGCATGAGATAGAGAAATTTGCAAACCAGACAGGATGAGAACCAAACACTTTGGTTGAAACAGAACAACAGGACCCCCCGATCACTGTATCAAAGAAAACCACCCCACATGCTCCAAAGGAGAAAAGGCCTAGGCAGGATCTATCACCTCCTGTCACTGAAGTGTCATTAGAAGAATTTCGACTGCATACCAAGAAGCCAAAAACCAATTTGGCTCCTGACCCGTCTGGAGAAAAGGAAATTACATCCACCACAGTGACAAAGGTTTATCGGTCGCTCCTCAATACAAGAGGCAAGTAGATTATAACCACAGTGTTACCAAAGAAGCCTACAAATACTCCACTGACCAACCAGCCAAGCAAGACAAGTCTGAAGCTGAGTATTTTTGAGAAATATGATCTGATCAAGAAAAAGAATCAGACTCTGACCAGTAGCACATACACCCAATTCTGGAAGCAGACGTTGTCTGCACAACACAAGTTGTTATCGACGTTTGACACAGAGAAGGGAAGAATGCACATAGCATTCCTCCAAGCACAGGTACCAGACCCTAAGGTAATCACCGATTACAAAAGGGCCACTTTTGAATTCAAGACTAAGGACATGCATCCCACTTATCAAATGGTTCTTCATAGGTAGACGGGAGAAATGGTTTTCTCCACGCTGGCACATGCTTCCACTACTGCCTCCAGGTTACAAGTGTCTCTGAACAATGCCCAGACATAGTTGAAGCTGGAGAAAATATCATCCTTTGCCAAGGATAACAGGATCAAGACGCTGGAGGAACTGGTCCTCAAGATTGGGTAGGATCCCTTGAATGTGAAAGCAATCGAGGAGTTGATCAAGAAGAAGAACACAGACATAGCGTCTTTGAGGAAACAATTGAAGTTGCCACCAATAGTAGACTCACAGGCAAAGGAAATAGCAGAGACAGAAGTTGAAAAAGAAGAGATGCGTAAGTTAATCATCGAGCATAATGCACAACTAAAGGAAATGGAAGCTGAGATGGAGAAGCTAGTGAAAGAGAGAGAATAGTTGAAACCCATGGAATTCATTCCATTGAGTGCAGTTCCACTCTTAGGAGTGAGCACAACATCACTAGCATAATTCCCATCGACGAATCCACTGACGTCTCAGGAAAAGACGGTTGAATTGGCCAAATATATGGAAAAGATGAACCTGCAGGTGACAGAGATTAACAGGCTCAAAAAGGAGATTGAGAACCTTCAGGAACTCAAATATTCTTATCAAACCAGTTTCTCCAAGGAAAAACAGGTGTCATACCAACTCAAACAAGAGTTGCAGTAGCTTCGGAAGCAAACAATGGCAGGTAAGACACTAGCCGAAGTCAAAGAAAGTGTATGGACAGACATCACCAAGTCTATGAATGAAATATGGCCAAACATACAGATTATGTTTGAGAAAAATGAATTGGTGTAGAGAAGTAAACAAGCCATCGAGAATATCAGATCAGAACTGGGAGAGATTCCCACACAGGCTAATGAAATCATCAGATTCTTGAATTCTAAAACCAGAGAGGAGTTGGAAGAGCTTAGAATTGAGGATAGAATAGAGACCATCCTTGAGGTCAAAACATTCATGACCAAGAGAGGAATGATGCTACAGCTAGAAGAAAAGGTTCAGGCCATGGACCTAGGGGTACAAAATCTTTTCAGCAAGATTGAGGCTCTACAGAAGAAAGGTCTTCCTGGTTTGAAGGTGATAAACGACAAACTGATGACACTCATAGACTACAAAAAGAGACTGGCCGATGTGGATAAGGATAGTTCGAAGTTTTCAGGGATTCAAAGAAACATCACTGGAAAGGCATTCCTAGATGCACTTCAGTTGGATATCAACATTCAGCATGAGATCTGGTACATCTTCATCACCAAGCCTACTTTCGCCAAGTACACAGAAATGGATGAAGTTTACCGAAGGCTACTCAAATTCAACATTCCCAGTCATCTTCAATGGCAAGATATTTTTGACCTGATCGAGTAGCAGATGAGTTATCCCAGCCCAGTCAAATATCTAGTCAGATGAGGTCGTGCAGAGGTCTCACCCAGAAAACAACATGCAGTTGCAACACATCATCAAACAGTTTCCTAGATTCTTGTAATTTGTTAAGTTAGTTAGGCCAAAAATAGATTTACCATGTCCTGATCTTTAATGAAAGGATCGTTTGTAATTTTGGGTTATAAATACTTCACTTTTTGAAGTATTGAGGGTTGATCTTTATGCCCTGTGAGCTATCAGACTGTAATATTTTTCAAGAGATCTTCCATTAATACAAAGAGGCACTTTTACAGGATTCTTGTGTGTATTCACTGGTGATGTTTTTTCTTTTGAAAGTTTAATGTTATTCTCGCTTAGTTATCACACTGTTTGCTAAATCGAATCTTTGAAAGTAATAAATGTTGCAGTATTTATCTTTGTATACCCTGTTTCTCACTTTGAAATATTTTAGTGTTTCATCTTCTAATTTTATGATAAAGAAATTCTTAACTGCTTCTTTGTTGTAATTGACATTCCCACCTTTTCTACTATTTCCTCGTTTATGCTGCTAAAAGAATCCAACGATTAGATTATCTCGCCCTGTGAATAGTTTCTTCACTTTCTGGTTTAGATTTTCATTTTCAAGGTATAGACCCCATAGCCCAATGGATGTGTAAACTATCTCAGCCAGCCCGACAAACACTACAACAACAAAACCAACATATTCTATTTACCTAGCCTAATATTTTAAATTTGAAACATATATAAATCATATAGAGAGATCCCTCTCTAAAGTTGGTAGGGCTAGATCCCAGCTTCGAAGTGGTTGGATAAAGTTACCTCCCATATATTTCTTCTTTCCTGACAACGTCTAGGAAATTTACAGGGAAATAACATAGTGGTGACTTCACTGGGGATAGAACTGAACAAATTTTGACCTCACGTCTTCTTTTCCCTAGAAGAAAAGTTTGCTTCTGAAATATTGCAAATCTGAGAAAGAAGTAATGTTTAGAGGTTGTTAAAAACCTGTACATATTATTTTTGGATTCGTAAAACTAAAAAGTATATATATAAAAATAAAAAAGAAACCTGGCTCCGAAAAGAGCTTATACTCGAACTCACCCAGACCCAGAACTTGTGATAGAAACAGATAATCCAGAAAAATTGCTCAGGAAAAAGACCATTGTTGAAGGTTCAGTTAGACATAATCCCCTTCAAAAGTCCCTTTCTCTTCCAGAGGATCTTGTTTCCATTCAGGATCTCGACTTTGACATCTTTTTCGAACAAAGCTTGTTCAGAACAAAATCTGATAGCTTTATGGCTGAAACCGTCCTAGACTCAATCGTCTTTCAACATCGGACTCCTGAAGTTCTATCTCCCACTGCTAAAATTCAAACCACTCACTCTGTGCCAGCTAGCCCCTCCTCATCCTTGTCTTCTGCCACCACCCCACCTATCAACTAGTTTGTCTTCCCGCCTCCTCCACTTATCATAGTAGCCAGATATGCTCCCTTGGTGTTGGCCGCACCCCTTCATTCTATGCCCCAAGACTACCAAACGAGACTTCCACAGTTCGATGGAATAGGACCTTTGAGCACACAACAACACATTGATAAAATGAATGATTATTTTGATCTGCAGGAAGTAGATGAGGCTGACATTCAAATGAGATTGTTTTCCCAAAGTTTGAGGGGTGACGTTAGGAAATGGTATAAAGGTTTATGTGCTACCTCAGTCCCTAACCTTACCATGTTCCAAAGGAGTTTTCTTGGTAGATGGGAGGTAAATAAAAACCCTCTCCAAATCTTGTTAGAATACGAAAACATCAGAAGAACTCAAGATGAGATAGTACAAGATTACTGCACCCATTTCAATAACCTGTACAATGCAATTCTAGCTGATATTAAACCTCCACAAGGTTTAGCATTGATAAAATTCCCTGATGGTTTTGACGCCAATATGTCATATCAATTAAGGGAAAGAAACTCCACCACCCTAAAGGACATGGAGGCCAACCTATTGGCAAAAAGGGCACGACAGAGGACAGAGAGGAGAGTCACAATCAAAGAGGAACCTTCCACATGAACTTCTGATTCAAAATTGGATTCCTTGGCCAGAGCAATGGAAATAATGATGGAGAGACTTACTGTATCCGAAAGAAATCCTCCTAGAGAAAACCCACCAGCTCCTCAAATTTGAAATCCTAACTTCCGAAGAAACCCTCCTCAAATCAGGCAGAGAGACCCTAGGGATCAAAGGGAACAGAGAGGTCCTGATCAATAGATCAGACCTCCCCTACAAGAATATTATGCCGATGAAGGAGAGGAAGTAATTGAATAATTGGAGGATACTCACATAAACCTCATGGGAATTCACGATAACGAAGCTATTTTCCTTACCCAGGAAGAGAAAGAACTTTTTCTTCTCAATCAAACAAAGGTAAGTCAAGAAGCGGAAGACGCTGAACAATAGGCATTTGAAAATGCTATTTTGGAGGTACATCTGTAGTACAATCTGTGAAGTAAAAAGACAGATGAAATTTCTTCAAAAAAGGTGATCGAAACAAAGAAGACATTCGAAACCCAAAAATCCCATGAGCCTTCTGCGGAGAAGAGCCCTCAGAAGGGTAATGCTGAAGTTTCATCAAAAAGAAACCTTACCATTCTAAAAAGATCATCGCAGCCTGAGGTTTCATCAATTAACCCACCAAATTCTTCTTTCCAGAAGATTGTGGTGGACAAATCAGAATTTCCAAGCCAAAGCAGAGCACCTACACCTTTTAGCCTCGAAGGGGAATTAGCCAAAGTAAAAATTCCCATTCCCCTTTCCGAGTTGTTGAGCAAATATGCTTACCGTTCAAAGGTGATTAAAGCACTGACCATTGAACTTGATATAGGTACGAAGGCCTTAACTATTGGATCAATGAATCATTCAGATGCTGTGAACCTTACAAATGACCAACCTGAACTCATATTCAGACGAGAGGTGGATGGTCAAACCGACAATGGTGTTGTCGCTCCTTTTTACATCAGTCTGAATATACACAACCTGATTCTCCATAATGCTATGTTAGATTCGGGTGCTTCCCATAATCTGATGCCTAAAGCAGTGATGGAAAAATTGGGACTTGAGGTTACCAGACCTTACAAGGACTTACACTCCTTTGACTCCAATAAAGTTAGATGTATCAGTTTGATCAAGGATCTGTGTATCACACTGGTTGAGATTCTCATGAAAAGCATGGTCATGGATGTTGTGGTTGTATACATTCCCCCGAAGTATGGTATGGTGTTGTTGTGGTCTTGGGTGGCCAAGTTGAAAGGTACTTTGCAGTTGGATATGTCATATGCCATTGTCCCATTTTTTGGTCAACAGAGAAGACTATACAGAGAAACACTGATGAAGTACATGGATATCAGTCAAGAAAAACCACATAACTATCCTCTGTACTCTGCACATTCTGACCTGGACTCCTTCATCCTATACAACGATGGCGATACGAAAGAACAAATTTTTCAGCTGGAAGAAGATGCATCTAGTCCGGATGAAGGCCAAGAAATCGTTGAGGCAGAAAGAAAGAAAAATGTAATAACTGAAGAATTTCCAGTAGATTTCTAGAGCATGGATGTTGATGGGGCTGTAAGTAAAGAAGGAGTGGGAGCAGGAGTTTGGTTTCACAATCATAGATCCAGGTATTCGAAAAACCATTCTTACAAATTAAATTTGCAATGCACTAACAATATTGCCAAACAAATTATGGTAAGAGGTGATTCTAAATTAATAATCAAGAAAATTAAAGGTGAGTATGCAACAAAACACCCCCGTCTTAGAGTTTATAGGAATGTTGTTATGGATGCCCTTAAATGTTTCACTGAAGTTGATTTGCAGGTGATGCCTAGGGGACAAAATATTTAGGCAGACGGGTTAGCTACGTCAGCAGCCACATGTAAGATACATTTTCGATCCACTCTCCCATACAAGGTGGAGGTGAAATGCAGAACAACTATTCCAGACAACATCAGATATTGGCAGGTATTTGGTAATGATGATCAAATTGAATATTTTCTGCAATGTAGAAATGATTTCGAATGTACAAACATAGATTTAGAAAATAAGATGAAAATGTAGAAAGACCTGATTTTGGAAATGATAGTGTAAATAAGATAGATTCAGGAGAGTTAGGTGATGATGAGATAGAAGTTGATGTTTTGCATTTGAAAAGTAATGTTTTACCTAGGGGTTTGGTTCCTTTAGAGGACTTATTTGATTTTAATGATGTCGCTAAAAAACCAAAAATTGAAGCCAGTGGTCAAGAAGTAGAAGATTGTAATATAGGGACAAAAGAGAAACCCAGGATGGTGAAACTTTCCAAATCATTACCCCCTGAGCAGAAACTCAAATACATTTAGCTTTTCAAGGAATATTCAGACGTATTTGCCTGGGGTTACAACGACTTGAAAGCTTATGACACCAGCATCATACAACATAGGATTCCAATAAAATAAGATCAAAAACATTTCAGACAGAAACTTAGGAGAACCAATCCCAAGCTACTTCCCCTGATAGAAAAAGAAATCAAAAAAATGTACGATCCTAAAACCATAGTCCCATTACGGTTTTCCAAATGGGTTTCAAACTTGGTCCCAACACGAAAGAAATCCGGAGAAATTAGGCTTTACATTGATTTCCGAAATCTAAATAAGGTCCCTCTGAAGGACAACTACCCATTGCCAAAAATGGACCACATATTACAAAGGGTAGTCGGATCCAGTCAAATCTCTTTCCTGGATGGGTTCTCAGGTTATAATCAGGTTCTCGTTCACCCAAATTACCAAGACAAAACCGCTTTCACATATGTGAAAATGGCTTTCGGGTTGATGAACGTCAGGGCCACTTTTCAGAGGGTGATGGACATCACTTTTGTGGAAGAACTCAGCAAATTTATTTTCATCTATTTGGACGACGTAACTGTGTTTCCCCAATCTGACGATGAGCACTTACGACATCTCATACGTGTTTTTGAGAAATGCAGGAAATTTGGGATTTCTTTAAATCCTAAGAAGAGCCTTTTCAAATTAGAGGAAGGTAAACTGCTAGGGCACATAATCTCTAAGGAAGGAATTAAAATAGACCCCAGCAGAATTGAGGCCATTCAGAAATTAGAACACCTAAGAAATATCAAAGAGTTACAGTCTTTTATTGGAAAAATAAACTTTCTGCGAAGATTCATACCCAACCTGGCTGAGCTTCTCAGAAACATCACAAACATGTTTAAAAAGGACACAAAAATAAAATGGGACACCAAGTCTAGGCAGTCTTTTGAACAAGTCAAACACGCACTCACGCAGGCTCCAGTCCTAATCAGTCCTGACTTCACCAAAGATTTTTATCTTTTTTCTTTCGCCTCTGAACATACCATTGCAGCAGTATTATTGCAGAAAAACAATGAAGGGTATGAACAACCCATAGCCTTTTTCAGTAAAGATTTAAGAGATGTTGCATTGAATTATAAAATAATGGAGAAACAAGCTTTTGCCTTGGTGAAAGCCATAAAATATTTCAGAGTATACATTCTCCATTCCCACACCATTGCATATGTTTTGAATGCGGTAGTAAAAGGAATTTTAACCCAGGACAATCCGGATGGCCGAAGAGGAAAATGGATTGCTATCATTCTAGAGTATGACATAGAGATTAAGCCTACTAAACTAATTAAAGGTCAAGGTCTAGCAAAGTTAATGGCTGAATCAAATTTCCATGCTCTTGACATTAATTCTTAGCTGCAGCAGATGAATAGGGTGAGCAGGCGACTCCAAGCATGAGAGAGATATTTCTCAACTCTCCATGGTACGCATAATTGATATTTGTTTTGCATAATTTACAAGCTCCCCCTGGTCTGACCAAGACTAAAGCTAGGATTTTGAAATTGAAAGCATTAAACTTTTGTATTCTAGAAGGAAATCTGTATTGGAAAGATCCTGGAGGTATTTTGTTAGATTGTCTATTGAAGGATGAAGCTGACAAAGTATTGCATGAGTTTCATGCAGGAGACTGTGGTGGTCATCTGAACTGGAAGGCCACAGCCAAAAAAATACTCAGAGCTGGATTCTATTAGCCAACTCTATTCGTCGATGTGCATCATAAAGTGACTTCGTGTCATCAATGTCAGTTGTTTGAAGGCAAAAGGAAACTTCTTCCTCTACCCCTGAAACCGATCTCCGTTGAAGCCCCTTTCCAGCAATGGGGATTAGACTTCATCGGAGAAATACATCCTCCTTCTTCGGGCTAGCACACGTGGATTCTTACTGCCACAGATTATTTTACAAAATGGATCAAAGAAGTACCAAGCAGGCAAGCCACTGATTCTGTCATTATTAAATTTCCTGAAAATAATATCTTGTCTCGTTTTGGATGTCCTAGAAAAATTGTAACTGATAATGCAACTTCTTTTCGATCTAAGAAACTCATAGATTTCTGCAACCAGTATCATATTGGTTTGGATCATTCCACAGCTTACTACCCTCAGGGAAATGGGCTGGCAGAATCATCAAATAAAACCCTGGTAAACATTATCAAGAAAACTTTGCAGGAAAACAAGAAGTTGTGTCATAACAAGTTGGTTTTTTCACTATGGACAAACAAATTGACCACCAAAAGGTCAATCGGTATGTCACCATATCAGTTGGTTTATGGTACAAAAGTAGTCTTTCCCACTTCCTTAGGAGTCCTTGTCATGAAATTGCTGCAAGACATGCAAGCAGAGCCAAACTACTCCCAAAGAAGGATCAACCAGATGATCCATTTGCAGCAGTCCAAGGAAGAAGTATACAACAAGACCCAGGTAGTCCAAGAAAGCATTAAGAATATTTTTGACAAAAGAACCAAGGAAGATGATTTCGAGCTAAGATATTTGGTGTTGAGATGGGATTCTCGAAATGAAGACAAGGGAAAGCATGGAAAATTTGATAGTCTGTGGAAGGGACCATACATGATTCAAGCCTTCAGAGGAAATAACACTTTCTTGCTAAACAACAGTGATGGGACAGATCTGCCAGGAGGACCTATAAATGGCAGAATGATGAAACATTATTCATCGCCTCAGTAGAGACCTGAAGTCACACTTTCCATTGTATAAACCGTTTTTTATTTTTTTTGCGAGTTTCTAAGTGAATAACTTTGGTCAGCTGGTTGAAGCTCGAAGAGAAGGCTGTAAGCCGATTGACCACTGTTTTTTCCATTTTTCAAAAATAAAACCAATCAAGCAACAAAGGCGACTAGGGAGGAAGTTCAGAATATCAGGAATCAAGATTCTTGGCACTTCACAAGGAGAGTACCATCCCCAGGTGGAGCCTCTGTTATCACCCTATAATTTATAAGATCAACTGGTGAATGGAGTGTTATCTCTCTAGTGTTTTTTGTTTGTCAAATGATTTTTCATTCTGCAAATAATTTGAGAAAAGAAAGAAAAAGAAAAAGAAAAAGAAAAAGAAAGAAAGAAAAAGCAAAAAGAAAAGAAAGAAAGAAAAAGAAAAAAGAAAAGAAAGAAAAAGAAAAAGAAAAGAGGGCATAAAAGAATTTCAATAAGAGCCCCATGCAATAACAGTGACTTGGTCCATACCTTTCAAGCATGGCCAAGTTCTTTTAAATTGATGTTGATAGGAACAATGAATAAGCTTGGCTAAACTGTTTAATCTTAGCCAAGTGATCTAGGTTAGTTAATGAATAAATCTGGCCAGATTGTCTAATCTTGGTCAAATAGACCCAGGGTAGAGTAAGTTCTTATCCCAACAGTTTAATCTGGGCTAATTGTCATAGGAAGTTAGGTTAGAACATAGGCTAGTTTTCTGTACTTCAATAAAACCAGCTCGATGATCAATCTTGGACCATGTCTTAGATGCTTAAAATGTTGTTTGACTAACCCCTTGGTGATGTAACATGAAAAAGCTTGGGAAAACCCCATGATATGCACTTATCCTAAGTTCTCCGAGCACATATACTTTCGGCGCCCACATTTATGCTCTGCTCATATATTAACGGTCCAGATGATCGCTCCCAAATCTACGGTGGACAAATATTTCCGGACCCCCCCCAACTGTTCTACCTTTAACAG
>SNQJ01S0116505.1:0-27779 GCA_010110895.2 Picea sitchensis | reverse complement strand
CTGATTGATGAAATCCAAAGACACACAATGGAGAAAGAGGACTTGGGTCCCTTCCCTCTCCAATGGAAGGCTCTTGAGGCCCTAAACTGATTGCTCTCCTTACAAAGAAAAGATGGAAATGTGGGTGAAAGAACTCCAAGCTTATTCACTCAAGTGAGGAGTGAATAGCTTATGAAATGCAACCTACAATGTGTGTTGCCAAAGAATGAGTCTCTAGCAATCTCAGCAGCATAACAGTATGAAGAATTCCTTGAGAAAATGGTGGTCATTCATGGTTTTTTATAGCCAAGCATTGGATCATTATGTAACCTCTTTAGAATGTGAAAAGGGGCTCTTTAGGGCACACTTAGGTCTTTGACCATCCCACCATGAGGATTGAGCTCGAATTTGGTGTCAAATCGACTTGGGAGCTGATCCATTAGTGGTTGGGAGGCCGACCAATTTCAATAAATGCGTCGTTTAGCAGGCGCGCGGGTTTTTCTCCCAACAGCCGCGCCTTGTGCACATATGCGTGGGTTGTACGATCATGTTACGCGCATACGCGCGCGCCCAGATAATGTATAGCGCCCTTCAAATTTTTGGTAATTTGCATAGTTTTTTGACCCTTTTACAATGCTGTGGAATTAATCCTGTGCCATGAATGACTCTTGTCCTGTTTTGATGATGTGGAGTTCTTGTCGCCATGTGCGGACGAAATTTCAGTGATAACACACAATATACAATATATCAAAATAAATCTCTTAAAACTATTATCTAATTATACTAATCTGATAGCAATCTGAACACCCTGTGAAAAGTTATGAATTTTGCAGTCCAACTTTCATCATGAAAAACCCCCAAAAATGGTTGATTTTAAATCAGCGATATCTTCACTTCCAGAGCTCCGATTTGGGTGATTTGTCTTTCAAAATCATCTATTTTTGAAATAGGAACTCAGATATGTAATTTTGTTTAGCAAATTCATCCTCCAAATGCTACATAAATAAATAAAATTGCATCGTCATCTGCGGAAAAAACCCTGAAAATTTAACAGATTTTAAAATGTCGATATCTTGACTTCTCGAGCTCTGTTTCGGACGATTTTTATTTTAAAATTGGGTGTTTTCTGAGAGGAACTCATATCAACAACCATTTTTTGCAAATTTTTCACAAAAATATACATAAATTGTCCAAAATTTCATGGTCCTCTTTTTCTTCTCCGAAAAAATCTGCAAAAATAAAAAATTCCCACACTTCTTGTCAAGGAATGTGCTTTGATACCACTTGTTAAGTACAAAAATAGGTATAAATATAAATACCAAAAATATTGAATACACAATAGATCCACATATAAATATAGAATAAACCACACTTTCATTATAAGAAAACCCTTGAGGTAGGGAAACACCATACAATGGATCCTATTATGGAAGGGATCCTCTCTTGTTCACTTGCCTCTTCGAGGGGGCATCCTCCTATTGAGATATAGCTCCAAATACAATACTTCTCTTCATACCCATTACATTACATGAACCCCTTTATATAGTGCTACCAACCACCTAAGAACATTCTAGAGGAAGAACCTTCTAAGAAGTCCTCTTACATTTATTATATCTAACTACCATAGTAGGCCTTATTTAATACTATAGTGGACCTAGTCCACCTTAAATTGAATTTCCTATACTATTATAAATATGGGCCCTTCGGTCTCCCCACTACATATCTAGATATCTAACAGAAACATCATTTACCCCCCCCACAAATGGAAAAATGGCTAAGTATGAATAAAGAAAAGTAGAAAGACGACTATGTGTTGACGTTAGATACTTGTGGGTTGCGGGATTGAGGGTTTCTAATGATTATGGGTATATTTCCCGCAACCCAAAAAAGAAGAAAATGGTTTAAGTGTGGGATATACAATAAGAGGAAAAATGAATAAAAAAACTTGACTTTTGATTAATGAAAATTGATCAATAGAATGCTTGCTAAAGAGTGGTTCCTCACAAATTCTCGATTAGAGATCAGGATATATTGGAAAGAGATTTTACGAAAGATGAGTTTTTTGTTGCCCTCTCTTCAATGAAAAATGGGAAGTCCCCAGGTACTGATGATCTTCCTTGTGATTTTTACAAGGAGATGTGGGAAACAATGGGGGACGACTTTTGCAATCTTGTACATAAGGTATTTTCTATAGGGAGTCTTTTGGAAACACTTAATCAGGGATTGATCAAGCTTATTCCAAAGAATATAGCCAAAGATTCTATTGGTGGGTGGTGGCCAATAACTTTATTAAGCGTTTCTTATAGAATTATGGCCAAGTATTTAGCTAAGAGAGATCGAGATGTGGCTCAAAAAAAAAAATTGCCGAGAGAAAACAAGATTTGTACAGGGAAAATTTATTTTGGATATAGTCTTGTCTACTTTGGAAGCCATGCAATGCACTAGGCAGTCTTGTCAGCAAGAACTCTTCTTGAAAATCAATTTTGAAAAAGAATATGATCACATCGAATGTACATTTATCACTTATATGTTGACTTTCCTTGGGTTTGGAGAGCGTTGTGTTGGTATGATTAACACCTTGTTTACATGTGCCTTTACTTTTGTTTTAGATAATAATGTGTCATCCCCCTATGTCCATCTCCATAGGTTTATCAAACAAGGGTGTTCTTTGGCCCCTTATCTCTATGTTTTGGCAGTTGATGCTCTTGGATATCTACTGGAGGCAACTTGTATTTAGGGTCGGCTCAATGGTATTTCTCTCCACCTGGGGGAGATGATTAACAATAATTTTGTGGATGACTCTCGTTTGTTGGTCTTTTCTGATTAGGAATCAGTCTCAACCACTAGGGATCGTTTTACAATGTTTTGTGAGAATTCAAGAGAAATTGTTAGTGATCACAAGATAGACTATTAGCTAGTTGGTCTTCAAGGTTGACCCACATAGTTGCTAGCTGCTTGGAGGTTTGTTCAGCCAGGGGTTATTATGCAATATCTTGGTATAACATTTTGGGTAGACCTTTCTCTGGTAGCTATGTGGGATTGGTGCCTGGAAATATTGCAGTGTAAGTCACTTTTCTGGTAGTGTAGGGATCTTCTCTATGTTTCTAAGCTGACAATGGTGAGCAGGATTCTTTAGGCCTCCCACATATACTATGTGTCTTGTTGGCTTCCAAGTAGGGCACAATTTTTCCAATTGGAATAGATTTTGATCTTGTACTTGTGGGTTAAGTATGGTGGGGCTTGTGGTGTTCCCATGGTCCCTTAGGCGGCATGTATCATGCCCGAAGATGTGGGGGACCTTGGTCTAATTGATGTGGTGACCTAAGGAAACATTTTGGTTGTTAAACGGGTCGTTAGTTGTTTTAAGGACTCATCCCATTGGCATGTTTAAATGCAACAAAGATTGATTTCATCCCAACATGTTGGTAAAGTAGAGCAATAGTTCAGTTTATGTAATATCATTTATGCTCCTCATAATTTCCAAATTTCAGGGTCCTTCATATTCATGATTATTTGTACAACTTGGAGGAGGGTGGCAGGCTTGGTTCATTGGGAGTAGTTAGGTAGTAGACCGAGTTGAGATCTAGCTAGGAGGCCAATTGGAGTTGGAATATGGAGGGTACTTGTGTAACACCCTGTTTCCCCCAGTCTGTAAATATAAATTTATTGGCTAGGAACTATGGCAAACTCAAAGAGTGAATGATTAATTTGGTGGACCTTTGTATAAAGGTCGGTGAATGTAAATCCTATTATTTTGATGGATAATGGAAACATATTGCATGACTGCTGAGAGAGGGGATGTGCTAAGAAAGAGAGGCCACGATTACTAATGAAAAGGTTGTGGAGGGAACCCAGAATGGTTGCGATAACCTCCACCAAACCAGTACCATACTAGAGTTAATGTTTCTCAGATCAGAACAACCCTCTACCCAGAAATGAATTCCCATCAGGCTGGTAGGTGGGAATGGCCTCCTCAAGAGTTAATGAGGGATGGGGAAGATTGCCCATTGGATGGCTTCTAGACCTGACCACGGACAGGGGGATTCAAGCCACACACAACCTTGCCAAGGGAAAGAAGGGAACCGTGGTGGACAGGGGGGGTAGCCTGCGAAAGAATGAAGAGATCAGAGCATAAAATCTTGGGTTCGAGGAAGGATTGAGAGCAAAAAGTGAGTTCTAATCATAGAGAATAGAGACAAATCTAGGAGAAGGAGAGTAACCTTTGTCCTCATCTATTCCTGTATTGGGAGAGGGAGAGTAACCTTCGTCCCCAACTTTCGTTGAGATGGAAGTAAGAGATGGAGTCTCAGAGCATCTTGGCCTAATATCGGGGGTGGCCAGTGATAAATCCATTGGGAGTGATTGAGCCTATGGTTGGGTGGAAACGAGCACCCCTCTCAGAAGTCGCATCACGCCTAGTGGTTCTGATAAGTGTTTTATGCCTTGTATTTTGAATTAAATATCATGGATACATGCTCATGTTTATACACCCATAAATGGTTTTCTTCTGCTATGATTTCCTAGTAATTTAGATTGGAAATAATGAATGCATGTGTATACTTATATGCCATAGTTGGTTTCAGCATAAAATGAGTAAGTCTGGAGCATGAGTCTGTTCCACTAAGAATCGTCCCACTTGCCTAATTTTCTTGGTGTTCTAGTTTAATCCCTCGAAGGCACCTTCCCCAGGGAATTACATCATGTCTCAGAGTCAGAGTAAGCTCCTTGGTATGGCTACCGCTACAGTAAACCCATGAGATTACCCTGCCCCAGTTTCATAGCTCATAACTTGGTGAGTTAGGAAGGCACTTCATTCAGGTCAGTAGCCTAGGGACTTTGAAAAGTACCCAAGCCCTTATCCAGAAACCCGACTAAGACTAGGGATAATTACCCAAGAACCATTTGAAGGTTCATGTGATTCAGGTCTGGAAACCCTGTGCAAGAAGGAGTTAGCTCTCTAAGGTTTCGAATTCGTGGCAATTTGAAGCTCCAAGAAATTGAATTTCATCACCTAAGTTCAGAAAGGATAGCGAGTCCAATTATCAAAAGGGAGTATCCTTTTGTTTGATAGATGAACATATGAGATCCTTCGGAAGTATCCCAGGTCTGTCAAGACCAATGGATCTGGAGGAGGAGCGCAGGTGTTAACGCCTCGACCCCTTCGGTCTTTGAAAGTAGTGATGGAATCGGGACCGTAGATCCTAGGATCCATCAGGAGCTACCTTGACCGTCAATCTGAACCCTTGTGTAGGCGGGAGAGTGGACTTGTCAAAGTCCCAAAGTAATCAGAACCATCCATCGGAAGGGACACGTGGAGGGCGAATAGCATTTCGCTAACTCGCACATCATAAGAGTCAACAGGCGGAGTTTTAAGGACTCATGAAACACGAAATCATTCTGTACCATTGGATCCAGAAGGACACGTGGCGAAGATCTACACATTTCATGAAAACGAGTATTGGGAGATCAGAGGTGGAGATGAGGAAAATAACGCAAGGAAAGAATTCACAAAATCATCTGGACCATCCATCGAGAAAGTACGTGTGGTGGGAAATAAGTGTTTCACTAACTCATGACTTAGGGAAGTCAAAGGACAAATTTTCTAGAACTCCTGAATCGTGAAACCACAATTTTATTACAGTCATCGGATCACGGGGATTTAAATGTCGTTGATCTGGCACTTTGAAATTTTGGTATTTCGAGAGTCGGGGAATGGAGGCGGTCAACCTTTCCAACTTTGTGAGACATGAAGTCTCAGAAAAATCTGGGTCATTGATTTGTGGGAGGCTCAGAGTTGTTGATCTGTAGAGTTGGACAATTTCAGAGCTTCGAACTTTGGGATTCCAAGGAGGAGGAGTTGGACGTGTTTTCCAACTTCGCGAGTGGTGAAATCCCGATTGAATCTAGGTCGTTGGATAGAGAGAGAACTGTGAACCATCGATTTATCTTGGTCACGATTTCGAAGATTTGGTCATCGGGAAAATGGAAGTGAAGACTTTCCCAAAGTCATGAAGGAAAATCTTCGACTTAATCTAGGTCCTTGGTTAGCAGAGGGTTTGGAGCTATCAGATCTTTGAGAGTTAGATATTTGGAAAGGAAGGAAGAATTGTTCATGATTCTCTGAATCATGAAGTCCCGAAAAATATGGGAGTTGGGACCCAGTCCTAGAGGAAGGTCACAATGTGATCATAAGTGACAGGGATAGCACTTTCTATGCCCCTAATCGGGTTTCCAGACTTTGAGGAGTTGGAGAAGTTGGGACGCCTTGCATCGAAAGCCCCGAAGTCGCGAAACGCGATGCACCGTTTAAATTAAGCCTATGGTCATGGGTAGTGGTCACATGGAGGAGGATAAGGGAAGATCTATCCTATGCTAGGCCCCTATAGGAATTCAAGGATTCTATCCCTTGAGAAAAGGTGAAAATTTTATTATGCTCGTCGTGGGTGACATGTGACAAAATGGTATCAGAGCATGGTTACAACACTTAGACTTCTTGGGCTCATGGACGAGTCTCTTAAATAACCCTATATGGGTACTTTCCAAGGATTGACACCTTACCTTACCTCTTTCTTAGGAGGTCTAATTTAAAAATATTATTAAGGAAAGGAATGAAACCTTCTACTATGTGTACATTAAGAAGTTTTAAACCGTGTATTTTTCATGAACTAATAGACTGTTAGCTAACTATATGTTTTTTTGGAAACACTTGAATAGTCAGTGAATCATGGGAAGACCCCAATACTAAAGGATGAGGACATTCCCTGAAGTGGGGGATGGCTCCCACAATAGAGACGAGGAATCCTATGAAAGGAGGGAGGTGGAAACCCCTTCGGATCTGGATGAAATTGTGAGAATTATCAGGGCCTAGCTACAGAGTTTCAAGGCTGACAATGAGATACTAATAAAGGAGCAAGAGAAACAAATAGAAATTAACGCAGTCTTGCTACAGAGCTTATCTGACATACAGAGGCATCTACAACATGAACCCACAACCAGTCATGTGGACCGATGACACAAGAAGAAAGGTCAGAGTCCACCTGAGACCCAAAAACATGACTCCACAAGTGACCCCACTAGGAGAAGTACCGCGAAGAAGGTCCAACCTGGAGGCAGGGGACACTCATCAGGAGAGTCCTCTGGAAAGGAAGCTGATAACTTTGAAGGGTCTTCTAGTAGTAGGGTCAACTCACATTCTCAAAAGAAAGGAAAGAAAAGGAAGCGCTCCAAAACCCGTGGTCCTGAAGAGTTCAAGAAAGCCAAACCACCCTCTTTCGATGGAGAAATAAAGAAGGGAGAAGAGGCAGAAGCTTGGCTGCTTGGTTTAAATAAGTATTTTAGAGTCCATGACTACTCTGAAAACTTGAAGGCTCAAATAACCATCTTCAACCTGAATGGAAAGGCTTCCATATGGTGGGAAGACCTTAGGAATGTGAAAGGAGTCCATAAGATGGACTTTTCATGGAAACAGTTTGAGAAATACTTCAGAAGGCATTATTTATCAGAAAAATACATGGATGGGAAAACTAAAGAATTCTATGAACTCCGGCTGGGACAACTCACCATAGAGGAATTTGTCAATAAATTCCTTGAACTACTGAGGTATGTACCCGGCATAAAAGATGAAAAAGAAAAAATGCAGTGGTTCATTAATGGGTTACCTCAGACCTACTGAGACAGGATTGAGTTCGACGAACAAAGGACCTTAGAAGAGGTTATCCAGAAGATGAGGTATTGTTATGAACAGTTTGGGAGCAAGATAAGACCCCACGAGGACTGGAAGAAAAAGAATAGTTTAGGATTCCAAAAGAAAAGGTTTAACTCCTCAAGATTTAATTCTAGGGAGAGCCTTCCATCTAGAAGTGTATATCAGCAAAATTTCCCTTCTCAAAGTGGAAATAAAGCTTTTCGGATAGCCCCAACAAAGATTGATAACCTAAAGAAGGAACCCTTAAAATCTTGGGGTTGTGGAGAAAATCATAGATTGAGGGACTGCCCACACAGACAAAAAAATAGTAAGGGGGTCTACAATATCCAAGAAGCTACCACCGTCAATGATGTGGCTATGAGCATGCCACAAATCTATGCAGCCATGGACAGTAATCAAGTTGACCATCAAGCTTTAGTAGTGGAACTGGAAGGTATGATCGCCAACCATCCAATTTCTATTTTAATTGACCCAGGTTCTAATTTTAGTTATGTATCCCCTTAGACTGTCGATAAGTGTAAACTACAACCAACTAGACATGTTAAACCATGGTTGGTACAACTAGCCACTGGGACCAAAAGAAAGGTGGCAGAGGCTATTCCAGCCTGCCAATTCATCATGGGTGGATTGCCCACCCAAGCAACCCTTAACATACTTCCCTTGGGATCTTATGACTTTTTGATTGGTATGGATTGGCTGGATACTCATAAAGCTAAAATGGACTGTTACCATAAAAATTTAGAATGTGTAAATGAAGATGGGAGAAATATGACCCTCCAAGGGATTTAGAAGCCTATCTCGATGAGACAAATATAGACCCTTCAAATGAAGAAGTATTGCAGAAAAGGGTGTTCCTTATATGCAATACAGGTGTTGGACTCCATTGAAAATGACAAACCAAACCTAGAGGACCACCCCATATTAAGAGAATACAAGGACGTATTCCCAGAAGAAGTACCAGGTCTACCTCTGAGAAGGGATATTGATTTCTCAAAAGAAATTACATCGGGAGCGGTACCAACATCTAGAATGCCATACAGAATGAGAATGTCAGAGCTCATTGAGCTCAAGATACAGATACATCTTCTGAGTGTATCTCTGTGGGGAGCGCCCATCCTGTTTGTGAAAAAGAAAGATGGCACACTCCTACTGTGCATAGATTACAGACAACTCAATAAGGCAACCATAAAGAACAAGTACCCCTTACAAAGAATCGATGACATGTTCGACCAATTGGGAGGTTCAGCCATCTTCTCAAATATCAACCTAAGATCGGGCTACCATCAAGTTCGGATTAGGGATAAAGATATCCACAAAACAACCTTCAAGACGAGGTATGGTCACTACGAATTTGTGGTGGTGCCATTTGGGTTAACCAATTCCCCCGCCACTTTTATGTGCTTGATGAATAATGTAATCAACAAATTTCTAGACAAATTTGTATTGGCTTTCATTGATGATATCCTAATATACTCCAAGAATAGGGAGGAGCACGAAGAACATCTTAGACTCGTACTTCAAGTACTAAGGGAGCATCAGCTCTACGCTAAGTTTATCAAGTGCGATTTATTTCAGAAGCAAGTCCACTACTTAGGCCATGTCATATTTGAGGAAGGGGTGGAAGTAGACCCTAACAAGATCAGATCCATTATGGAATGGCCTACCCTGAAATATGTATCTGATATTAGGTCCTTCACGGGCTTAGCAAGATACTATAGAAGATTCATAAAAGGGTTTTCTGAGATTGGTTGTCCAATCACTGCTCTTCATAAAAGGGGGATTAAATTCATTTGGATGTCAAAATGTGAAGAAATATTTCAGGAACTAAAATACCTCCTAACCCATGCACCTGTGCTAAAGATTGTTGACCCGGATGATGATTTCCTTGTGTGTACAGATGCCTACAAGGAAGGACTCGGAGGAGTTCTTATGCAAGAAGGACGTGTAATATGCTATACTTCCTGGATATTAAATGAGCATGAAATCAATTATGTGACCCATGACCTAGAGTTGTATGCCATAGTACATGCTTTAAAAATGTGGAGACACTACCTCCTGGGTAGAAGATTTGTGCTAATGACATATCATTGTGGATTGAGACACATGTTTGATCAACCAAAACTCAATGCCATGCAAGCGAGGTGGATGTCTCTCTTAAGTGAATTTGATTTTTAAATCAAACATATAAAAGGAAAGGAAAATAGGGTGGTTGATGCCCTTAGCAGAAGTATAAAAATGATTCATCTAGCAACAGTAAGCACCTACAAAACAGATGTCAGGGAGAGAATCAGAAATGAACAAGAGACAGATGCATTCTTTAAGACTGTGACTTCATACCTAAGGAAAGAGCCTATAGGGATGAAGTATGAAGGCTACCAAATTCTCGAGGAAGGGTTGTTGACTTACAAAAACAGATTGTATATTCCAAACTGTGACGACTCGAAGAGGTTCATAATGGATGAACTGCATAAGAGACCATATAATAGTCACCTAGGATATTAGAAGATGATCACAACCACTAGGAAACAATTCTATTGGCATGGGTTAAAGAAAGACATAGCTAAATATTTAGCTAAGTGCCTAGAATGACAGCAAGTTAAGGTAGAGCACTAGCATCCAGAAGGATTGTTACAGCCCCTACCGATTCTAGAATGGAAATGGGAAACCATCTCCATGGATTTCATCACTGGATTACCAAAGTCGACCAAGAAAAATGATGCCATCATGGTCGTGGTGGAAAAACTGAGTAAGTCTGCTCATTTCATCCATGTTAAGTCAACTTGAAAGGAAATAGACACTGCCAACATCTTCATGAAGGAGATATTCAAACTGCATGGCATGCCCAAGGAAATTGTATCTGACAGATATACCAAATTCACTTCAAAGTTTTGGAAATCCGTAATGGTCAGTTTCAAGACTAAATTTTTGTTCAACATAGCTTATCACCCTCAAACTGATGGACAAACAGAAAGCGTAAACCAAATAGTAGAGAACATGCTAAGAATGCATGTAATGCATCATCCTAAGAAGTGGGAAGACTACCTTCCATTGGTAAAGTTTTCCTACAACAACGATTATCAGGAATCCTTAAAGATGAGCCCCTTTGAAGCCCTATATGGTAGACAATGCAAGATCCCAATCAGCTGGAATAATCTAGTGGAAAGAATTACAATTGGACCCGACATGTTGAAAGAAATGGAACAGGAAGTAGTGCAGATAAGGAAAAAATTGAAAATTTCTCAAGACCAACAGAAAGAGAACTCCCCGAGAGTTCAAATCCGGAGACCATGTCTATCTCAGAGTGAGACCCCGAAAGAGTTCCCTGAGTATGGGATCCTATGCCAAGTTGGCATCTCGGTATTGTGGACCCTTTGAAGTCCTATATAGAGTGGGACCTATAGCCTATAGGCTAGAAATTCCTCCCACTGTAAAGGCGCATAATGTTTTTCATCTTTCATTATTAAAAAAATATGTATAGGATGCTAATCATATAATTGTCTGGTCTGTGATCCAGGTGGAACCAGAGGGATAATTCCTGCCAGAACCCCAATGCATACTAGACAGGAAAGAAACATCACTCAGGAATCGAACCATTGCACAAGTTAAGGTGTAATGGAAAAACTTTGGCCTAGATGAGGCTGCGTGGGAAATAGAAGATGCCATGAGGCATGCATTTCTGATTTTGTTTACTCATGTACATACATATCATATTGGTAGATAGAACATCAAGGACGTTGATTCCTTTAAGGGGGAGGGAATTGTACCACCCTGTTTCCCCCAGTCTGTAAATATAACTTTATTAGCCAGGAACTATGGCAAACTCAAAGTGTGAATGTTTAATTTGGTGGAACTTTGTATAAAGGTCGATGAATGTAAATCCTGTTATTTTTATGGATAATGGAAATGTGTTGCACGACTTCTGAGAGAGGGGATGTGCTAAGAAAGAGAGGTCACGATTTCTAATGAAAAGGTGGTGGAGGGAACCCGGAATGATTGCGATAACCTCCACCGAACTAGTACCATATTGGAGTTAATATTGCTCAGATCAGAACAACCCTCTGCCCAGAAATGAATTCCCATCAGGCTAGTAGGTGGGAAAGGCCTCCTCAAGAATTAATGAGGGATGGGGCAGACTGCCCATTGGATGGCTTCTGGACCTAACCACAGATGGGGGGATTCGAGCCACACACAACCTTTCTAAGGACAAGAAGGGAAGCGTGGTGGATAGGGGGGATAGCCTGTGAAAGAATGAAGAGACGAGAGTAGAAAATCTTGGGTATGAGGAAGGATTGAGAGCGAAAAGTGAGTTCTAATCACAGAGAATAGAGACAGAGCCAGGAGAAGGAGAGTAACCTTTGTCCTCATATATTCATGTATTGGGAGAAGGAGAGTAACCTTCACCCCCAAATTCCATTGAGTTGGAAGTAAGAGATGGAGTCTCAGAGTATCGTGGCCTAAGCTTGGGGGTGGCCAATGATAAATCCATTGGGAGTTACTGAGCCTATGGTTGGGTGGAAATGAGCACCCCTCTCAGCAGTCGCATCACACCTAGTGGTTCTGATAAATGTTTTATGCCTTGTATTTTGAATTGAATATCACATATACATGCTCATGTTTATACGCCCATAAATGGTGTTTGTATGCTATGATTTCTTGGTAATTTAAATTGGAAATAATGAATGCATGTGTATACTTATATGCCACAGTTGGTTTCTGTATAAAATGAGTAATTCCAGAGCATGAGTATGTTCCACTAAGAATCGTCCTACCTGCCTGATTTTCTTGGTGTTCTAGTTTAATCCCTCGAAGGCACCTTCCCCGGGGAATTACATCATGTCTCGGAGTCAGAGTAAGCTCCTTAGTATGGCTACCGCTACAGTAAACCCATGCAATTAACCTGCCCCGGTGTCATAGTTCATAACTCGGTGAGTTAGGAAGGCAATTCATTTAGGTCAGTAGCCTAGGGACTTGGAAAAGTACCCAAGCCCTTATCCAAAAACCTGACTAAGACTAGGGATAATTACCAAAGAACCATCTGAAGTTTCATGTGATCCGGGTCTGGAAACCCTGTGCAAGAAGGAGTTAACTCTTGAAGGTTTCAAAGTCGTGGTAATTTGAAGCTCCAAGAAATTGAATTTTTTTACCTAAGTTCAGAAAGGATAGTGAGTCCAATTATCAAAAGGGAGTATCCTTTCATTTGATAGAATAACGGACGATATAATTTAGAAGTATCCCAAGTCTGTTAGGACCAATGGATCTAGAGGAGGAGCGCGGGCTTGTTGGCAGCCCAACATATTTTTTAACTTTTGGTGTCAATTAAATGATTTATATAGCTGCCTAACTGGGGTCATGAATTTTTATTACTATTCATGAGCGATTTTATGAAACGACAGTTGTAAGTTGTCGCTTTTCCCTATTATTTTCTTTCATGCTTCGTTCATGACTGAAAGCATGAATATGAAGCATGAAAACTTGCGACTGTGTTACCATTTTGTTTTAAATTTTCATTAAAGGAAAATTGTTCATACAATTTATTAATGAATTTTAGATCCTTTCCATGAAGAGTTACTTTCTTTGTTTCGATCCTTTCAACACCAATCATGCTTAGAGATTTCTGAAGGACCCCCACAATTTGATTCTTGGTATGGTTTTGTTTGATTCTTGGCTATAAGTTTCTTTTTGCTAAACCTTTGATTTTCGATTTTCAACTTACCCAAACCTTGTGATAGAACCCAGGATGTGCGCACTTATTTTTATTTTTAAAGATTTGGTCCTATCTTGTACTAAATGCAAAGGTGGAAATACGATTTGTAGATGATCATCATTTCCAAGACTGATCTTGGGCTTCGCAAACCCTCTTCCCATGCATTTCAATTAAACACCCATCTTATCATTATGAATTTATGTTCATACACCGTTCACTGTTGGAATTTCTCAAGCTCGGGTTATGGCTTTGGACTGTCTCACAAACCCTTCCTATGCGTTGTGTCTAATTCATTACCCTTTCATCCATTATGGATCCTATTGTGAGAGTCAAACCTAATGGCATTCAAACTCTACTCTTATATGACGATGCCAGAGAAGATCTGGAGAGAAGTGGTTGGCTCATTTTCATTAGGAAATTTCAGGGTTTCAATTTACAAATTGCCCAGGAATTCGCTTTCTCCTTCAATGGGTGTAGAGCTAAAGTGGGTGATGTCCAACTGGAGGTTACAGAGGATTTCTTGAGTTAATCTACAGGACTACCTGCAAGCGGTCAAAGGTGGTTTAAAAATGAAAAATTGGAAGAAGTTCCTTGGAGCCTGCTATTTACATCTTGGAAAATAAAAGGGTGTGACAAAGGTATGCCCATTTCCTTCCTAAAAGCTTGATGGCACGATCTGCTTGCTTTGGTAAAAAAAATTGTTACCTGTGAGGGACATTTCGGTCTTGTGTTTTTGTACCATTTGCATCTGCTTATGATTTTTATGGGGTTTCCCTTGAACATGTCGTATTACTTACTGAGGAGTCTTTACAAAATGGGAAAAGGTATAGAAAGTAGCGGTCAAACTCTAGCCTCTTCCATCATGGCCAATTAAAATCTTGCTTATGCATCAATTAGAGTTACAAAATGACAGCTGGGATTCATTCATAGCCAGAAATGGCTATGGTAACACTGATTTGGAGGAGGTAGATAAAATTGTGGTTTAAGAGACCCTTGTCTACCCTACAGTGCCTCTCTCACCTACCGAGACTTGTGTCTCAGCCCCCTACAACAAACCCTTAATCGATCCAAAGGTTATTGAACAGACCTGTGAGAAGGTTATACATCCTAGTGACAGTGTTAAAAATTTAAAGAAACCTACAGGGAAGGCATCTAAGAGAAATGTTGATATAAATTTTAAGAACAAGAGAGTCAGGAGACTAATTTTGAGGAGGCTTTGTAACAAGTTGAACTATCATGCGAGTTCGATCAGCATGATTGAAGTCCATGAGAGTTCAGACTCTGAAATCAATAGGTTCCTCGCTGAAGAAGACCCTCATATGTTCGAGACACACCTTGATCGGCCCTACAACTTTGTCGACAATTTACCTCCCTATTTGAAAAACAATCCAGAGTTTCCTGGTGTTAAATTGGGTAATGAATCTACTGTCCGTGTGGAAGATGCTCTGGTTCACAATCATGTTTGTTCCCATGCAACCGCCACACCGTCAAAGTGTGAAGTCTGTCTATCGTGGATTGATAGGTATTATACCGATATACCTATCCTACAGTCACAGGTTAAGGCTTTAAAAGATCAGATCGATGTCTTAACAAGCGAAAACCATAGGCTCGATTATGTTATTCAAGGGAAAGAAAAACGTATGAAGACAACAGGCAATGTAGTATTTAAAAACGTTGAGGTTGCAACAGCCATTGTAAATTCCAAGGTTGTCTGATACGATTTGATATCATAGTTAGAGGTATGATTCTTTATCTTAAAATAGGATTGTTTGTTGAAATTAGATTGCTTTGTTCTTTTAATAAATTGGATTTCATTTACTAAAATAACTAGCTACAGAATCACAAGATTCTGTAGCTAGTTATGTTAATTCGACTTGTGTAAATGAATGGTTGAAAATATATCTAAATATTTCTATTTTCCTTTTTCTTTCGGGATATTCGAGAATCCATGATTACAAATTGATCTGAGGCATCCTTAAGAACTTCCAGACGTATCTTTGATGCATTTTGTATGAACAGAAATGAACTGTTGTTAGTTTTGGAGGATTTAGTAGGATTTGGGTGGTTGCATCCCGCTTTTATTTTTGTAATAAATATTTGATCTCAGAAAGGGAAACAGTTATCTTTTCTGAGGCCTTTATAAACCCATCATTTTTGTAATCAGGGGCATCTCAGCCTGGGGCTTATTGTGAAAAACTTATACTCAAATTTAGACATAACAAATATTTACTTTATGCTTTAGTCATATGTGAATGTTGTTGTGATCTATAATTTGTTTATCTTGGTAATTGGATGACCGCAGATAGCTTTCATATTCGCAAGTTACTTTGTTGTCAAGATAGTTTTTCCTTCATAGTTCACAATTTAATGCTTCAGTTTTATGAAAACATTGAACAATCATTCAATTCATATTATGAGGTTTACCTTAAACATATTGATTGATTAAATGCAAGATGTAACTGTAGGATTTATCTCATGTGTTATCACTTGCAGTCTATTATATCACAGTTATCATTTTTGCGTCCTGTTGTTTTATCAATTAAATACACCAGTCAATGCACAGTTTAGCGTTTGTCCCAAACAGTGCAAAGATGCACAGTAGATTTATCTCGTGGATGGACTGATGTATGATTTACACAAACAGTTGGATGCATACTCTTCAAGTGATTAATAGGTTAGTCTTTTCTTTTCTTTCATTTGCTTGTTTATTATAGAAGTACTTATATATAGTATAATTTTCACTGTCTATATTTTTCTGTTTAATTAAGTAGTTTAATATTTGATCTTATGAATGCATATAGATTAAGAACAAATCAAAAAAAAAAAAATAGTACTTTCTGCTTTGTTTATCTACTTTAATCGAAAGAACCATTAAACATTTGATTTTTTATGAGTTCAGATTAAAACTCATTATTTGTATATTTTGTGTATATGAATGAGATTAATAGAACTATCATATAAATATTATTTAAATAAACTATATATATTTAGATGTACATATATATTTCAGTGATTAGTAATCAATGAGTTATTTCGTTTCTTTTATTTATTTTTTTGTTTCCTTTAGGACTTTAGATTGGCCAACGAAGCCATTAAACCCATCAGAGTGAGTTAATCCAAACGGCTTGGGTTAATTAGACAACCCCGGACCGGATTCACTCTTCCAGTTGATGAGCGGTTAATTTCGCCTGTCAACAAATGGTGCTAGAAGGAGGGCCTGAATACTATTGATGGCACGTGGAGGTCGCAAGACTCCTCCCCCACCTACCTGCTCACCTATAGTAACAAGAATTCGCTCAAACGACAACATTGTCCCTCAAACAGCAACCACATCAAACGACAATCCATGGATTATCGTTGAACCAGTAACACCAAACCCCCTAGGGGTCGACATACAAGAAATTGTTCGTCAATCCCTCCTAAGGACACACGGTGCTTTGGCCCGTATCAGACAACCAAGTCAGCCATTGAATCAACCATTAGACTTCTCTAATATCAGGGAGCAAATTGAAGGCACTAATCTTAGCCTAAACCCTATGGATCCATATCAAATCCTCACTCCTGCAGTAGGAGGATCTGGTATTCCACCATCACCAGCCCCTTCATCTCCTTCCTCTTCAGGAGAAGAATCATCAAATGAAGGCAATTCCTCATCTCAGCCTTCGACACCACCCATGCCTATGGCGAATCCGAACAATCCCACCAGGCCTTAGTTCGATCAAGATGCGGTGGCCATACCTAGGCCCCAACATCCTTTGCCTAAACATCCGGAGAATTGGCTCCCCAAATTTGACCTAGATTCCAAGCAGATCGTTGAGGATCATATTAAACAATTCATGTTAGCCATTAGGCTCTGTAGTGTTGAACACAAAGACGTAGTATGTAGACTTTTCCCATATACATTTGAAGGCAATGCCTCTACCTGGTACTTTTTCCAACAACCCCACATCATTGTGTCTTGGGATAGATTCGAATCCTGTTTCCTTGAGAAATTTGGAGACGACAAATCTCCTGAAGTTCTAGTCATTGAACTCTCTAGTTTAAAGATGAACCCCAAAGAAAAGATAAAAGACTTTAATCAAAGGTTCCTAACATTAAAGAATCAAATCCCCACGGATTCAATGCATCCTGAAAACCTTACCGTCGCATACTACACGAAATCCCTACACCAAAACATAGCAATTTGGGTAAAAAGGTCTAAGAAAGCCACATTATTAGAAGCCTTCGAAGAGGCGAGTCAAATCAAGAAAGATATTCTCAGCCTAAAATACAATATTTGTAACGAGGTAGAGACTACTTCATCCTCCAAGACGAAAATCGAAATTCTTCCTAGACCTCCCCAAACCAAAACTCAATCAGATGGTTCAGACCTAGAAAGTTTACAGAAGGTCATTCAGAAGTTGTCAAACCAGGTTATAGATTTGAGAAGATCAGCTGAAGAAGCTTCTTTAAGCAAAGGGCCTTACAAACCCCCTTTCAGAAAGCCTTTTCCCACAAATCGACCCAACTCAAATTCTGAAGGCCTAAATCTAGAAAGCTTACAGTTTGATATCCAAACAATTCTAGAAGCACATGATAACTTGATTCCTCCCGAGATTCTTGAAGACGTGGCTGAAAAAGAGTTAGTGGAAGAGGACAAATCCTCTCCCAACATTTTCGGACATTTTTCAGATAGCATTTTTCAAGCTAATTTCAAAACAGTGCATCCTTACAATACCAGAAGCAAAACAACGAATAAATCTTATTCTAAAATTGGAACTAATGCACCTCAAAAACATTCTAAACCAATTGAAACTAAACAGAATTCAGTAACTCCAAGTTTAGAGTATGATTTGAATGAGGATCTCAAAAAACTTAGAGCTAATATTTATGTTTATGAATTATTGAAATTTCCTTTTCTTCTGCAAAAGATGTTGTAGAATATTGCAGAAAACAACAAAAGCAACAATCCGAACAACAACAAAATTGCTAAAAACAGCCCCAAAACACCTCAAAAGGTCTCCGTTAAAACGACGCTAGAGTCCTCTGATAAAAGAGACCTTGCTGTAAAAAGTGTAACAAATGTAGATAAACTAGTTTCAGGGGCTGCGACTAAAAAACAACAAACTTCTATTGTTAATACTTGCAGAAATGTCCCACCCTTTTTGTTGACTTTTGAAATTTTCAATAGGAATGTACATAATTGTATGGTAGATTCAAGTGCATCGTCAAACGTGATGCCTTTGTCTATCTGCCAAAAAATCAATGCTGAAGTTCATCCTTCCAGTCTGAAAAGTATTCAGCTTGATCAGACTAGTGTTAAAGTAATAGGTGAATTAAAAAATGTACTTATCAGATTATCATCTAATCCTAAAGTCCATCAGGTTATTGATATTATTTTCGTTGATATTCCCGAAGTATATGGCTTGTTTTTAAGTAGAGATTGGTCCAAACAGCTACATGGTTATTTTGCAACAGATTGAACTCACTTGTGGCTGCCTGAAATGGAAATCCTAACAGAATCAAGGTCAATCGTGAGCGTTATCTTAAGTTCACGTTAACTGATTTAAATGATCCTAATGAACCATTCACTGCTTCCACCAATTCACCTAAAATCCATGGGATGAACACTTTTTTCAGCAATTTCATGGTTGAAACTTCTACCATTACCGATATGGAACAGCAGTCCGAAATTATGACATGCACACAGTCAACAACCCTCTCTTAGTGGTCACAGGCACCTGATGAAAATCAGATCTTGTATCTTTACTTTGATGGATCTAAATCTAAGGAAGGAGTCGATGCAGGATGTGTGCTCATTGATCCAGCAGGTAACAAAACTTTGATTGCTTGCCGCTTAGAATTTGAATGCATAAACAATACGGCCGAATATGAGGCACTCCTGCAAGGTCTCAGAAAAGCACTAGATATGAGGATTCAGAACTTAACAGTCTTTGGTGATTCATAAATTGTGGTTAGACAGGTAAAAAATTGTATTCACTATTTATCTCCAGACCTGAAAAGCTATCAGACTGAGGTATGGAATTTAATGAACAAATTTTCTGTGTTTAATATTAATTCTATTCCCAGATTGAATAATTCTGAGGCTGATTTGTTAGCTAATGTTGCCTCAAAACTTTTCCCTGTAGAAGGCCTTTCTCCGAATGCGTTTTTCGTTGAGTTTTTGTTTAGACCATCCGTCCCAGATAACATCACAAATTGGAGAGTCTTCGATGACGATCAACAGATCATCAATTTTTTGCACATGGAAGAGACTTTCCAAGCAACAGTTATCGATGAAGGTACGCACAAAGAAAACCTTTACAATTTTACGGTAATACCAGATCCAAGATCTCCGGAGTCAACATCAGATCTGGTAAATTCTATCCCTAAATTTGTGGTAAGATTGGAAAGGTTTTATGATTTGCATGATAAATTCAGAAAATCAGTGAATTGTAAAACAAATAGTTCTTCCTTGACTCATGAAAAAGTAAATTTAGGAACTAAAGATAACCCACAGTGAATCAATTTGGGGATGGGGTGTTCTGAGAAAGAAAGGAAACCATTTATTAATTTGTTTAAGGAATGTAAAGATGTTTTTGCTTGGACATACGACGATCTAAAGACCTTTGATCCTAACATCATACAACACATTATTCCCATGAAACCCCAAACCCAACCTTTTCAATAGAAGTTAAGAAAGATGCACCCAAAACTTGAAGCAATAGTCAAGAAAGAACTAAACAAACTCTTGAATGCTAAAATAATCTTCCCGGTAAGACATACACAGTGGGTCTCTAATCTTGTCCCTGTAAGGAAGAAGAGTGGTGAAATTCGACTATGTGTCGATTTCCAAAATTTAAACCGAGCATCTGATAAAGACAACTACCATGTTCCTCCCATGGAATAGATCCTCCAACAAGTATCTGGTTCTGAAAGATTATCGCTACTGGATGGTTTTTCAGGGTACAACCAAGTCTTGATGTCTCCCCCAAACCAGCTCAAAACCACTTTCTGTACTCCATGGGGTACTTATGCTTATAGGAAAATGCCCTTTGAGATCATAAATGTCGGTGCCACCTTTCAGAGAACGATGGATATCACTTTCCACGGTTTAATCAATCAATTTGTAGTGGTTTATCTAGATGATGTCATTGTCTTCTCAAATAATAAAGGATATCATCTAGCTCATTTAAGATCTGTTCTATAACGATGTCATAAGTACGACATTTCTTTAAATCCTAAAAAATATGTCTTTGCAGTAGAACAAGGTAAGCTCCTCGGTTTCATTGTATCCAATGAAGGGATGATTCTTGACCCTGAAAGGACCCAAGTCATTTCAAAACTGCCCCCCCCCCCCTTTCCAAAAATTCCATGCAATCTTTCTTAGGTCAGATAAACTTTGTTCTAAGGTTTGTCCCCATCTTTTTAGAAATGGTCAAACCATTACAAAATTTAATAAAAAATGATGTACAGTACCATTGGAGACCTCTAGAAAGTCAAGCTTTTGACTCAATCAAAAAGGCTATAGTAGACGCTCCTTCCCTAATGAGCCCTGATTTTTCGCGAGATTTCACTCTCTACACGTTTTCCTCTGATCAGTCTTATGCCTTTGTGCTAACCCAAAAGAACGTTGAAAACAATGAAGTTCCTATTGCCTTTATGAGCTCAGCCTTTAAGGGAGCGGAACTTAATTACCCAGCAGTAGATCAGCAAGCTTACGCTGTTTTTAAAGTAGTAAAACACTTTCGATCTTATCTACTGAAGTCTAGGACGAAAATCATTGTCCCTTACCCTGTTGTCAGGAATTTGTTAGTACAGAAAGAACTGGGTGAAAAAAGGGCAAACTAGGTCACATCTTTACAAGAATATGACCTTGAAATCAATCCAGCTCAAATTGTTAGAGGCCAAGGTTTATGTAAATTGGTTGTTGATTCGGCTATAGAACAACAGAATAAAACTGATATGTTAATTCAAGATCAGCACAATCAAAATCAAATATGCTATACACAAAATCTTACTAGTCCTTGGTAGGATGACATCAAATTTTATCTAATTCACGAATCATCTCTCTGTCACCTTGATCCAAAAAAGAGGAGAGCGTTAAGATTAAAATATGCTTCTTTTCAACTAATAAATGGCATATTGTTTCACCAAAATTTTGATGGAATACTTATGTGTTGTCTAGAAAAAGATGAAGCAGATAAAGTCTTATTACAATTACATGCAAGGGAAGATGGTGGGAATTTCAGTGGAGACACCACTCCCCACAAAGTATTAAGGGCAGGATATTACTAGCCTACTATTTTCAAAGATGCCCATGCGTTATGCCACAAGTGTGTAATCTGTCAAAAGGCTTCTGGATGAGTACAGAAGTCAGCATTCCTACTGTAACCTGTCTTGGTAGACTCCCCTTTCAGCAATGGGGCCTTGACATTATAGGCCCAATCAACCCCACATCCTCACAGCAGCATAAAGACATCATAATAGCCATATATTATTTCACCAGATGGTCTGAGGTTGTGCCATTAAAAGTGGTAAACACCAGCCAGGTAACATCTTTCCTAAATTCAAATATTATCACTCGTTTCAGTATTCCTGAATGCCTAGTATTTGATAATGATTCCTATTTTTTGTCTCTCGAAATGAGTGATTTCACTTTAGAAAAAGGAATAAAATTAAAGTATTATGATAGCTATTATCCCCAAGGCAATGGTTTGGCTGAATCAACTTATAAAAAACTGATCAAGATCATCAAGATAATGGTCTCGGATAACCACAAAAACTGGCATAATGCACTATTTAATGCAATCTGGGCTGATAGGGTAACTCCTAAAACTATTGTTGGTAATTCCCCCTTTTTCCTCGTTTATGACAGGGAAGCGATTCTTCCAGTGCATGTCCTTCTCCCATCTCTGCAGTTATTGCAGAAGGTGCAAGAAGAAGACTGTCCTCCCTTGGAAATTTGGATTAACGCTTTGCTGAAGTTAGAGGAAGTAAGGGCTCAAGCAAAATGAAAATTGGATCAACATCAACTCATTGTCAAAAACTGGTTTGATTCCAATTCTGCCTCAGACAGAAATTTTGAGGTAGGTGATCTTGTCCTTAAATGGGACAAACCTCATGAGGGGAAAGGAGAACATACTAAGTTTCAAAACCTGTGGTTGGGACCATTTCTAATTGCTGAAAAACTAGGTCCCAGTTCTTTCCACCTGCAGAATTTAGAGGGACAGCCAGACACCTTTCCGGTGAATGTCCAAGCTCTCAAAAGGTACTTCACCTGACGATTCTCTGATACACCTTCTGTAAATAGTTTTTGAATTTCTTTGCTTTCCAATTTTTCTTTGCTATTTTGTTTTTTTTTTTGTTTTTGTCCATCGATCCTTTTGAGTCAAACATGCCTGTATTACAATCTAGCTCAGAAAAAGAGAAACAGAATGCTTCATCTAGAAACAATTGTCAAAGGCTGTAAGAACATCAATTGTTGTCCTTCTCTGAAATTGTAGGCTGGTTAAAGGTGTCATTTTGTTTGAAAGTCGATTCCTCAGTTTCAATCTCCACTTGAAAGTATTCATGACTATCTTTAAAAAGTCTCTTTACGTTGTCCCTGCTCTTTAAGGAAGCAACTCAATGATGTCTCCCTNTTGTAGGTTGTTTAAAGGTTTCATTTTGTTTGAAAGTTGATTCCTCAGTTTCAATCTCCACTTGAAAGTATTCATGACTGTCTTTAAAAAGTCTCTTTACGTTGTCCCTGCTCTTTAAGGAAGCAACTCAATGATGTCTCCCTGTCCTTTAAAATTAGTTCTATCAATGAATTGTTTTTCATATCTTGATGAAGGTTAGCTAGAAAAATTTAAAGGCCTGTGAAATATTAAGTTGTGTTAAAAAACTGGAATTTTCAGTGTCACCCCGCTCTGTTGAATATCTTTAAAACTATATCAGAATGTGAATAATTTCTCAGATGAGTTGTGGGAAGTGTTTGTAAACCTGTCAGGACACTGAACAGGTCTACTAGCAGTGGGTAAATGCATGCATGACACCAAGACAACTTCGTCGGGTTACTGAACAGGCCCACTGTCAATGAAGCAATGTCGAGTAGAAGAAAATTATCAGGTATAAATCTTGTTTTGGCCATAAGCATCATTCGTCTTATTTGAAATTTCTTGGACATGATACAGATGTCAGAGTGGGTTAATTGACATCCCTGTCGAGGCTATGAATGCCTGCTGGTAGCAGTGGCCCTGTCAACAGTATTGGAGATGTTAACTTAAATGTCATGGTTTTGTTTTGTGAAGTTCGTCACCAGATTTCGTTCTTTTTAAAATTAAAGATATCTAAAACTGGACTACGTCATGATTACTAAAGATGTTCAAATAACCTTTCAGTTGTTCTTTGATTTGGATTTTTTCATATTTCTCTAACCCGAACTCGTTCGTATTACAAAGATAACTGCTTCTCCCAGCATGTCTCCATTGTTGGCAGTCCAACATATTTTTTAACTTTTGGTGTCAATTAAATGATTTATATAGCTGCCTACCTGGGGTCATGAATTTTTATTACTCTTCATGAGTGATTTTATAAAACGATAGTTGTAAGTTGTCGCTTTTCCCTATTATTTTCTTTCATGCTTCATTCATGACTGAAAGCATGAATACAAAGCATGAAAACTTGTGATTGTGTTACCATTCTGTTTTAAAATTTCATTAAAGGAAAATTATTCATACAGTTTATTAATGAAGTTTAGTTCCTTTCCATGAAGAGTTACTCTCTTTGTTTCGATCCTTTCAACACCAAGCATGCTTAGAGATTGATGAAGGACCCCCATGATTTGATTCTTGGTATGGTTTTGTTTGATTCTTGGCTATACGTTTCTTTTTGCTAAACCTTTGATTTTTTATTTTCAACTTACCCAAACCTTGTGATAGAACCAACGATGCGCGCACTTATCTTCATTTTTAATTCTTTGTTCCTAGCTTGTACTAAATGCAAAGGTGGCAATATGATTTGCAGTTGATCATCAATTCCAAGACTGATCTTGGGCCTCACAAACCCTGTTCGCAGGCATTTCAATTAAACACCCACCTTATCGTTATGAGTTTATGTTCATACACCATTCACTGTTGGAATTTCTTGGTCTCGGGTTATGGCTATGGACTGTCTCACAAACCCTTCCTGTGCGTTATGTCTAATTCATTACCCTTTCATCCATTATGGCTTCTGTTGTGAGAATCGAACATAATGGCATTAAAACTCTACTCTTATATGACGATGCCAGAGAAGATCTGAAAAGATGTGGTTGGCTCATTTTCATTAGGAAATTTTAGGGTTTCAATTTACAAATTGCCCAGGAATTCACTTTCTCCTTCGATGGGTGTAGAGCTAAAGTGGGTGATATCCAACTAAAGGTTACAGAGGATTTCTTGAGTCAAGCTACAGGACTACCTGCAAGTGGTCAAAGGTGGTTTAAAAATGCAAAAGTGGAAGAAGTTCCTTGGAGCCTGTTGTTTACATCTCGGAAAATAAAAGGGTGTGACGAAGGTATGCCCATTTCCTTCCTAAAATCTCAGTGGTACGATCTGCTTGCTGTGGTAAAACAATTTGTTACCTATGAGGGACGTTTCGGTCTTGTGTTTTTGTACCATTTGTTTCTGCTTATGATTTTTATAGGGTTTCCCTTGAACATGTCGTATTACTTACTGAGGAGTCTTTATAAAATGGGAAAAAGGTATAGAAAGCAGCGGTCAGACTCTAGCCTCTTCCATCACGGCCTAATTAAAATCTTTCTTATGCATCAATTAGAGTTACAGAATGACAGTTGGGATTCATTCATAACCATAAACGGCTATGGTAACCCTAATTTGGAGGAGGTAGATAAACTCGTGGTTGAAAAGACCCTTGTCTACCCTACAACGCCTCTCTCACCTACCGAGACCTGTGTCTCAGCCCCCTACAACAAACCCTTAATCGATCCAAAGGTTATTGAACAAACCCATGAGCAGGTTATACATCCTAGTGACTGTGTTAAAAATTTAAAGAAAACTACAGGGAAGGCATCTAAGAGCAATGTTGATATAAATTTTAAGAACAAGAGAGTCAGGAGACTAATTTCGAGGAGGCTTCGTAACAAGTCGAACTATCATGCGAGTTTGATCAGCAAGATCGAAGTCCATGAGAGTTCGGACTCTGAAATCGATAGGTTCCTCGCTGAAGAAGACCCTCATCTGTTCGAGCCACACCTTGATTGGCCCTGCAACTTTGTCGACAATTTACCTCCCTGTTTGAAAAACAATCTAGATTTTCCTGGTGTTAAATTGGGTAATGAATCTATTGTCCGTGTGGAAGATTATCTGGTTCACAATCATGTTTGTTCCCATGCAACCGCCACACCGTCAAAGTGTGAAGTCTGTCTATCATGGATTGATAGGTATTATACTGATATCCCTATCCTGCAGTCATGGCTTAAGGCTTTAAAGGATCAGATCGATGTCTTAACTAGCGAAAACCATAGGCTCGAGTCTGTTATTCAAGGGAAAGAAAAATGTATGAAGACAACATGCAATGTAGTATTTAAAAACGTTGAGGCTGCAACAACCATTGTAAATTCCAAGGTTGTCTGATACGATTTGATCTCATAGTTGGAGGTATGATTCTTTATCTTAAAATAGGATTGTTTGTTGAAATTAGATTGCTTTGTTCTTTTAATAAATTGGATTTAATTTACTAAAATAACTAGCTACAGAATCACAAGATTCTGTAGCTACTTATGTTAATTCGAATTGTGTAAATGAATGGTTGAAAATATATCTAAATATTTATATTTTCCTTTTTCTTTCAGGATATTCAGTAATCCATGATTACAAATTGATCTGAGGCATCCTTAAGACCTTCCAGTCATATCTTTGATGCATTTTGTATGAACAGAAATGAACTGTTGTTAGTTTTGGAGGATTTAGTAGGATATGGGTGGTTGCATCCTCCTTTTATTTTTGTAGTAAATATTTGATCTCAGAAAGGGAAACAGTTATCTTTTCTGAGGCCTTTATAAACCCATCATTTTTGTAATCAGGGGCATCTCGGCCTGGGGATTATTGTGAACATCTTATACTCAAATTTAGACATAACAAATATTTACTTTATGCTTTAGTCATCTGTGAATGTTGTTGTGATCTATAATTTGTTTATCTTGGTAATTGGATGACTGCAGATAGCTTTTGTCTTTGCAGGTTACTTTGTTGTCAAGATAGTTTTTCCTTCATAGTTCACAATTTAATGCTTCAATTTTATGAAAACATTGAACGATCATTCAATTCATATTATGAGGTTTACCTTAAACATATTGATTGATTAAATGCAAGTTGTAACTGTAGGATTTATGTCATGTGTTATCACTTGCAGTCTATTATATCACAGTTATCATTTTTGTGTCCTGTTGTTTTATCAATTAAATACACCAGTCAATGCACAGTTTAGCGTTTGTCCTAAATAGTGCAAAGATGCACATCAGATTTATCTCGTGGATGGACTGATGTACGATTTACGCAAACAGTTGGATGCATACTCTTCAAGTGATTAATAGGTTAGGTTGTTCTTTTCTTTCATTTGCTTGTTTATTATAGAAGTACTTATATATAGTATAATTTTCACTGTCTATATTTTTCTATTTAATTAAGTAGTTTAATATTTGATCTTACGAATGCATATAGATTAAGAACAAATCAAAAGAAAAAAAAAATAGTACTTTCTTCTTTCTTTATCTACTTTCATCGAAAGAACCATTAAACATTTGATTTTTTATGAGTTCAGATTAAAACTCATTATTTGTATATTTTGTGTATATGAATTAGATTAATAGAACTATCATATAAATATTATTTAAATAAACTGTATATATATTTAGATGTACATATATATTTCAGTGATTAGTAATCAGTGAGTTATTTCGTTTCTTTTATTTATTTTTTCGTTTCCTTTAGGACTTTAGATTGGCCAATGGAGCCATTAAACCCGTCAGAGTGAGTCAATCCAAACGGATTGGGTTAATTAGACAACCCCAAACCGGATTCACTCTTCCAGTTGACGAGTGGTCAATTTAGCCCGTCAATAAGGCTTTAACGCCTCAACCCCTTCAGTCTTTGCAAGTAGCAATGGAATCGGGACCATAGATCCCAAGATCCATTGGGAGCTACACTGACCCTTGATCTAAACCCTTGTGTAGGCGGGAGAGTGAACTCGTCAAACTCCTGAAAGCCCCGAAGTAATCGGAACCGTATGTTGGATCATGTTGTCATTGATGCCAATGGTTTGATTGATTGATGTCAAGTGATTTATTGATGTCAAAGGATTGATTGATTGATGATTGATGTAATATAATATGTATTTTCCTTGATGAGAATGCATAGATGAAGATGGATC
>SNQJ01S0116504.1:0-27854 GCA_010110895.2 Picea sitchensis | reverse complement strand
ACTTATCAGTTCTCCTTCCAAGTCAACCACAACTTCTTCATCATTAACATCACTTCCTGTGATTTTATTATCATAATCATATTTGTCCATAAGCATAAAGTCATTAACCTTATCTTCAAAAGAAGAGTCATTATCTGTGTCTCATGAAGAGTCATCACTGTTTACACATAAACTTTTATTTTTACCAAATCTCTTGGATTTGTACTTCTCTTCACCTTCAGATTTCTAGTCCTTCTTCTTGTGTGGACACTTAGATGCAAAGTGACCTATCTTTCCACAATTAAAACATTTGAAGGGAAACTTGTCTTGGTACTTGCCTGATCCTTTCTTTAGTCTTCTCACAATTTTTTCTTCAATTTCATCAGGCTCAGAATCCTCATTCTTATCTGCTTTAAATGATGCTTCTCTAGAGGTGGGTTTATCTTTACCTATCCTCATCTCATAAGAAGTCAGAGTTCCTAGGATTTGGTCAATAGGCATATCTTTTAGATCATTAAATTATTCTATATCAGAGACCTTTGGGTTGAACCTATCTGGCAGAGATCTCAAAATTTTATGAACTAAAGAAACTTCCTCAATTTTTTCACCAAGTCCTTTCATTGAATTTACTAGTTCTTCAACTCTCATAAAGTACTTCCCAACAGTTTCATCCTCTTTCATATTTAGTTGTTCAAACTATAATCTGTAGGTTTAAAGCTTGGAACCCTTTACCTTCTCGTTACCTTCATAACTGCTAATGAGTTTGTCCCACATTTCTTTGGCAGATTCTAAGTGCATAACTTTTACAAATTATGCTTCTGCAAGCCCACTCAAAACAACATTCATAGCCTTAGAGTTGAAGCTGAATTCTATCTTGTCATCCTTAGAAGCTAGTACAATTGGCTTCACATAACCAGTCTCTACAACATCCCAGACATATGTACCTAAATCCATTATGTAGGTTATCATCCTAACTTTCCAAAACGAAAAGTTTGTTCCATTGAATAGGGGGGCCTTATTGGTTGAAGTTCCTTCATGGCTAGTCATGTTTAATTTCTAGTATCTACCCTTAGATAAAAGGAACTTTCTCTGATACCAATTGTTAGACAACTAAGAAGGGGGGGTGAATCAGTTGCTACTATGATTAAACAATTATACCCATTTTAAACTCATTACAGAACACTCAATGATGATCACAATAATTCAGGGAAGTAAACAATAGAGTATTCAACAACAATCACACACATGAAGTATATAGAAACATATATTCCTAAGGAAACCCATAAAGGGAGAAAACATATTCTTCTTCAAATGATAGGCAGTCTTTTTATGTTCTATACATCATCTATCTTTGAGCACCAACTCAATGTGAGGCTAGCACCTCTGTTTTACAAGCTGCAACTTGTTGATATCACCAACTCTCTAATTTCTCTAGCACCCACTAGAAGGAATAACCAACTCCCTAAGTGTTCCAGCACCAATTGAATGGAAGCACCAACTTCCAGTCACACAAGCACCAACCTGTACAACAAAGAACAATAGTTCTCCCTTGCACCACCCTACCACCCTGGTTTTTATGGCTACAACCAGATGGAAACTACAACTCCCTGCGTTCAAGCACCCAATTGAAACTCTGAGGACAACAATCCTCCCTAGCACCACCCTACCACCTTGGTATATAAATATTTTCTTTCTGAAATTTATTACAATGATATAGTATGTATCAATGGATTGCCAGTCTCATCATTGCTCGACTACACTTCTCCACTCTGCCTACATCAATGTGTTCCTGCTCGCATCTTCTTGCGCTTAATTTCTCGTACAGTCTGTTGTTTTCACCATTTAATCTCTGTCCAGCTTATGTTCTTCATCTCTACATCTTTCACGCTCTATTCCTGATGTCTTCTTGATCACATTCAATTCAACTTGTTTTACCAAGAAACAACAACCTGCCTCTTTCACGACATTTTTCCTTTAGTCCTTCTCTCATCATCTGTTACACTCCAAATCTCCAATGCCTGAGTCAGGAATCTCAAACCTTTCATGAAAAAATAAAATAGTGAGGTAAAATAATCGAGAAGTGAGAATGGAATTGAAGAAAATAGATCAGTCATTCGGGAATGAACCTAGGTGGGGATAGAGGGACTTGAACCCTCATGATCTATAAATCCCTCAAGAACAATTATTCCAATGCCCGGAACAATGATTCAGTTAGTGTAACTAAATCATAACTGATCAAGAAACCACAAAGTGAAACAACAACCCTTCGATCAGATTGTCTACTTTATCTACGTCGTTGGATTATACACACAGAGGCTTTTTGATCCACAGGTCCTCGTGAAATTTACATGCACGAACTAGCACCTGGCACAGTGTTCCTCTCCACATGACCATTGGTTGTGACCTTGGGCGATGGTCTCTCATGACCACGTGATTGTGGGCGCGATCTCTTTTCTCGTTATCCCCCTGTCGCATGTGACCTTGGGCTACATCCTTACATAAGTGAACAATTACGGGTGCGTCCAAGAGTAGTTTTGGATCAACCGCTTTTCTCCCCACAATCCATCTCCAACTACCACGTACCCTTTCTCCAAAACCTTGGTTTCAATTGTGGCCCACCCTTAATTTTTTACATCTCGCATACCTTCAATCCCTACAATGTGATGGGACCGTCAATATCACAATCTTGACGGTGCTCCTGAACGGACGGTTCATATTTGTTCTTTCACGATCTGCGGATCAGATCCAACCTCCCTAAATCAACGGCTGTGATTTATTTCATGATCTGGGCTTCGGGATTTTCAAATCTCAAACCCTTCTTTCTTCCGTGCGCCAATATTCCAGAGTCAATGATCCACGAACACCTGTCCTTCTCAATCGACAGCTCTTCCTCCACTTCGGGAATTTGACCTTTCAACCAGATCAACGATTATGCATCCCCTTTCTCGATCAACGGTCGAGATCTCCTTTGGGTCTCCAGACTTCTGAAATCTCAAATCTCAAACTTACGCTCTGAATAAGACAGACCAGATTCACTTTGGACGATCCAACGCTTGAGATCTTCTTCAAAGGATCTGACGAATGAGATCTAATTCGAATGATCCAATGATCAAGAATGTATTTTGGCTCTCCAGCTTTCTGAGCTTCGGGGATTTCAAATCTCAAACTGAATTCTTGAAATGATATTTTTCTGGAGCGTAACCTCCTCACATATTTAGAACCGAAACGAATAACGTTCGTTGGATCAATATCTTAGATCAACTGATCGATCTGTCTATGATGCATCTTTTCTTTGGATTAAATCCAACGGATCTCCATCTTTTCTTATCCTATCCTTCCATTTAATTCAATCTGACCGCTGACGAAAATTAGGGTGATCGAGATCTCAGATCTCATCCCTTTCTTATCTTGTCCTTCCACTTAAGGTGATCCAAAGGTCATCATATTTTCTCCAAAACCGATGGTCCTTATCCTCAAATGGTCCTCAAGCCCATGGTCACTCATATGACCGACATTCATAATATTAGATGATCAACATGGTCAATTTCTTGATCGGACGGTTGTTGAGGCTTCGCACCCTGAGCTTACGCTTTTCCTTCCGATCTTTGATCTCTGCATATTGGTCGCTTCTCCTCCTAAGCTTATGTTTTTCATGTTCACCATCATCGATGTTGTTCTTTCCATCAATGACAAGCACACTCTTCATGTAAAAACATGCCAACAAAATGTTTCCTCAAAACTTGGTCAAGGGCCAACAATATCCAAGACAAGAATTCCCATACCCTCTACTCCTATTTATACTAAATATATCTATCCAAAAGAACAATCTAGAGGAAGATCCTTCTAGAAGCAAAAGATTCTATTAGGTCTTCTTACATTTGACTTATTCTTCCTTATTGCTAGGTCTTATTAATATTGTCCTTTATTACATGGAATTATATTGTTCTACCTAGGTGAGGGGTTAGGGAGGTTAGGTCCCTAACACTTGCAAACATCAGTGGCAAGTTCCCTCGCATATCCAATAGTGGGTTTATATCATTGGCTCTTATCGAATGGGTCTAAGAGTGTTTGACTGCAACTTGTCTATTCACACTCACTATATTGTACTAGGTATATTTGGGTTCATCATCATCATCATTGGATTCCATCGCATCTGTTAACGGTATCCATTAATGACTCGTAATCAAACTATTTCTACCATGCTCGACATTAGCTCATCTATTTTCATGTTGTAGATTCATACCATTCATTGTTAGATATGAATACATTGGGTTGGGATCATATCATTCCTTTATCGCATCCACTCCCAAGTTGCGATGGAGTTATTCATAAGTTATTAAAAGATCACTCGGGCATCAAGTCATCTCATTGATTTGTATATTGTCACATAGATCCACATTTGTACTTGGTCATGTCTTTGTCTTCACTAGTGACATGGATCCACAATGTATTATTTCTTGGCCATGATCTAATCATTTTCATCATGCATGGATCCACAATGTATTTGTTTGGTGGATATGCTTAGTTTCTATTATCGAGCAAGGGTTTTATCCCCTCGAGGATGTTATTATCATGCGGGACCGATGTTAGATTCTTGCCATTTTCCTTCTCCTCAATCTACATAACATTTAATTCATAGAGTATTTCATCAATCATACACCTCTTCTACCATCACACCTTAGGGGGCATATGTTATACATTTATTTGCCACTTGATCACCTGGTGGGAATCCTCTAGAGGTTAGTAGTCCGAGACATTGAATTATGCCATTTTTCCCTTGAGTATACACCACCTTTTTTCCCGATCGCATGTCATCCCTTTACATCCTGTGACCAAAATAGATGGTCGCTCCTTATCCTTTTTCAAAGGGTGATCGGTCTCACCTTGCAAGAATGTAGGTTATGACTGGGTTTGTTACTCTCAATTTAGGAATGGTTACAATGAGATGGGATCAAGCTCATATTTCTTGTAATTCAACCTTGAGAAGCTTGTTATTTTGAGTGTCTAAGAGTTATCCACCATCTCATCTCTTTCGTTTTATATATTGAGGTCCTCTCATGGGAAAAGGGGAGGAAAAGATAGAGTAAACTTATAATGTCAGATAGATTACAGAGCTTGGGAAAGGAAATTGGGAGAAGCTTCATCAAGCTATTTGTATGTAAGTTGTAAGATTTTTTCTTTAATAATAGAAGATGCACATGATTTTCCCCTCATATTGATTGTATATGGTGATTATAATCTTCATAGGGAGTTAATATTTTCGTTTCTTTGTGATGTATTATTAGATATATGTTTTACACATGTTATGTTATATCTTGTGAGAGGTACTTGTTTGTTTTCCTATGTATGAAAACCCATGTTCATGAAAATGAAGGATATATTCAAAGGAGAGAATGACCAAGGAGCGGGAAAGGAAAATCTTCGAAGTATCGGGTATGATTCTCATCCTCTTATCTTGTAGATATTTTCAAGTATGATTTAGATCTAGGAAAATCTATAGTTTGCATCTCTAATATGTCTTAGGTAAAGGAAGAGCCTAAGGGAGGTGACTCTTGTAGGGATAACAGTCAAGTTATTTATTGTGTTGTTTTGTTCAAGGGAAGTTAGCCCGTGTTGGTCAGTTTCAGTCCCTTATCCCATTCATCCCAGCCATCCTTGTGTAAGTTGTTCTCTACCATTACACTCTTCATGCCATCTACTATTATATGTTTCATGTCGATTGATGGGGGATACATCAAGGCTCTCCTTCGAAAAATTTCATCCTATCAACTCCAAATCATTATCTAAGATTGAAATCTAGAAACTGATTAGTACCCCGGGATTTGTAGACATCAGTGGCAGGTTCCCTTGCATTTTGGCAATGGGTTTACATCATCAGCTCTTGTTGAATGAATCTACAAGTGTTTGAATTCAACTCATTTATTCACACTAGATATATTGTACTAGGTATATTTGGGTCCATCATCATCATCAGTGGATTACCTCGCATCTATTAACGATATACATTAAATTTAGTTTCTACCATGATTAACCTTAGCTCATTTATTTGCATGTTTTACATTCATACCATTTGGATTTAGGATGAATACCTTGGGATGGGACCACCACATTCCTTGATAGCATTCCCTCCCAAGTTGCGATGGAGTTATTCATGAATACTTCATAGATAACTTCGGCATCGATCCATCTCACGGATTTGTATGTTGTGACATAGATCCACATGTGTACTTGGTCATGGCTATGTCTTCACTTGTGACATGGATCCACAGTGTAATTTTTCGTGGCCATGATATGATTCTCTGTGTCATTCATGGATCCATAATGTACTATTTTCGGTGGCTATGATTAGTTTTTAGTATCGAGCATGGGTATGCCCACCTCAGGGATGTTATATTATGTAGGACTAATGATGGTTTCTTCCCATCTTCAGTCACTTAAATCTCTGTGATTAGTTCGTAAATTATTTTGGCCATTAAACACTTTTTTTGACCTCGCACTTTAAGGGGCATCTATTATACAATTATTTTCCACCTGATCACCTGATGGGAATCATCTCTAGGTTAGTATTCTAAGACACTAAACCATGCCATTTTTCCCTTGAGTACACACCACCTTTTTCCCCGGTCGCAGGTTGTCCCTTTACATCCCATGACCAAAGTTGATGGTCGCTCATTATCTTCTTACAAAGCACAACCGGTCACATTCTACAAGAATGCAAGGTGTGATCGAGTCTGTTACTCCTAAATTAGCATTAGTTACCAAGAGATGAGATGAAAGCTCATATTTTTCGTAATCTAACCTCGAGAATCCTTCTATATTTAGTGCCTAATACTTATCCTTCATAGTATCTCCATTATCCTATATATTGAGGGTCTCTCATGGGAAAAAAGGGGAGGAAAAGAGAAATTAAGTGTATACTATCATATTAATCACAAAGCTTCTGTAAGGAGTTTAGATAGAGATTCATCGGGCTATCAGATTGTAAGTTGTAAATTGTGTCATTTTTTCAATAGAATATTCATGTGACTCTCCCCCTTATTTGATTGTGTATGATTATCATGATCTTTGAAGAAAATTAGGATTTTCATATTATATCATTAGATCTATAATAAATATATACATGATACGTTTAATCTTGTGAAAGGTTTTTTTTTGTGTCTTCATGTGTGTAGATCCATGTTGACAAGAGCGAAGGACATCTTCGAGAAAGAAAAAAAACAGAGCGTGCAAGGACAACCATCAGGTGGTCGGTTAAGACATTTATTCCATTCACTTATAGGTCATTTCAATGTATGATTTATATCTAGGAAGGTCCACCATTTGTATCTTTATTTTGTCTTAGGTCTAGGGAGAGCCTAAGGGAGATAACTCATACATGGTGTAATTATCCTACAACACTTACTACATTAACATAGCACATTCATTACTTTATCCCGCCGGGGGGGATCTTCAAGAAATTATTTGGGAGGGGTTGAGACTTTTGGCCATGCAATAGAGTTTAGTTAGGAGTGTTTACATGGAAAAAAATATGTAATGTTATCCTAGTTCATGTGATCCTCATTGATCTTGACTTGGGGGAATACTTGTTATGTTTTGATGGAGGCCATTGTACATGTCAATTTCATGGAGGATATTATCATGAAATATTCTCTCTATACTTCGTTGATTATATATATATATATATATATATATATATCGAGATCGAGAGAGAGAGAGAGAGAGAGAGAGAGAGAGAGAGAGAGATGGATAGCTTTATATATAGTTTATTGTCATTTTTTCTATATATAATTATTTCTTGTGTCCAATTGCTATGATATGATATTACTCTATGTCACCTTAAGATGCAACATGATGTAGGAGAATTTTTCCTCCAAAATCAACCTTGTTTATTAGGCCTTAGTGTAACGTCCCCAACCACCCTAGGTTGGGCCACGTCACACAACCTCAACTTCTGTATCTCTAAGTAAACCAAAATGTAACATCCCAATCATACCACTAAGCAATGTTACTATGAAGTTTCACTGTACAGATTCTACTCTAACACAAGTTCGTGCAGTATCACTTGAAGTATCATGTTCATCCCAAGATTTAGTCACGCCACATAACTTATAAAAGTGAAACCAACATTCTCTTTTCATTACAACCTTAAGCAGCGGAAGTAACTCAAGACTTCACACACCAATTATGCACACTAGCATATTGATCACACAACAAAACTGCGCACACATCCATCGAGTTATAATTTGCCACTTTTGATTTCACTATGAGAAGGGTTTATTTCCTTAAATGCACACATGAATTCCATCATCTTTATGTGCATGGGATACAATCATGTGCACCTAGCCACTCAATCCTCTTATTTATTACTCATAACCAAAATCGCAAGGTTCACTCAACTAGCCAAACTATCCATATTTATCACATCCATGCACAACTACAAATACAGGCTATAAGAACCATACTTATAGGTGCAAGAAAAATTAAACATAATAATAGAAAATACTTATATGAAACAACATACAAGAATTAACCCATGTCAAACATATATAAAAAAGCACGCAGTAAACACAATAAGTACATTAAAAACACTTATATTTTATGAAAGTCACCAACTACGGCCTTGACTCAGAAATTCCTCCCAACCATAAACGGTGTTGTTTAAAATCTTTCAACAATCGGTCACCCCTGAGCTGGGGCTTAACTCCTCCAGGGAAAAAAGACTTCTAGTTACACACTAAGGTCTGACTCTCAACATATTTTGTCAATCCTAAGTTACCCATTGCTACAACTAGCCCACAATCCCTCATTCCCCACGCACCTGTCACACCCAAGGAAGTGTGCCCCTTCTCTACTCCATAGTCTTTTGGCTACCCCAAATCCTTTCATAGGGTTACCAGTAACATGTCGGACATGAAGTCTCCAAGCCTTGTGACCAATGCTCAATGCACCAAGGAACAATTCATACAAATACTCTCACCTAGAGAGTATCCTCACATGTCTGACAACCACTTCAAATCATCCAGTCTCTCACCTAATGATACTTCCCATAGTATATCAACCCGTCTCCTCAAAAACCACTCAGATTATATCCCACATTGCCTTACAATATTATCTATGGAGATAAGGTAATAATCAAATTTTTCATATAGTCTAACTCCCTTCTTCTCATGAGATCTTGCCACATCCATTCTCCTCCAAAAATTCTCTGAATAATCCCCCAAAATACACTAAGTCCAACAATGTATATTTGCATTCCTTCCATTTGACACTTGTAACCTTCAAAAGTATATTTAAGGAACTTGGTGACCTGTTCTCTACCCTTAGGAACCTAGGATAAAAACATATCCAGATTACACTTTTCCAAAAATATTATTAAAATATTCCCAAAGACTTACGACTCGCCCCATTTTCCCTTTTTCACTGGATTAGCCCCCCCCTCTCTTTTCGTCTAAGTCAGTCTGCGTGCAATGGTGTAATATTATATTAATATTAATGATTATATTTACATGGATAGGAATGTTGGAGTATATGCATCCAGGCTCACTAGCCTCATAATCATACAAGCTCTCCAGCCTCATATATATCCAGTTATACACACACACACACACACACACACATATAGTGTATCCCTACACACTTCTAGTCATTATCATTCACTTGCCCAGGTGCATGCAACACATTAAATGTGTGCACCCTATCTTTATAGCAATTCTCCACACTCTTGCTCAGATGCACACAACACCAAAATCTAGGTGTCAATGGCTCACTAGCCTATATGTACATTACATTTACACTTGATACCAATTGGATCATCAACCTATATGTACAATTACAAAGGGTTCTGGATCAGGTACATTACAATCTCCTCCCCCTTATTTATGCATTGTCCTCAGTGCATCATATACATATGTTCATAAAAAACTTCAATCTTTTTCAAAAATATGAGGATACCCTTCTCACATAGCATCCTCACACTTCTAGGTCGCATCCTTGGGACTGTACCAGGTCCATTTGACCTTTAACAGTTCTGTGAATCGATTCTAGAGTTGTTTGGTTTTGTGATCCAATATGCAAACCGGTCGCACTTGAAATACTCCTTCTGGATCCACCTAAATCACATTCCAATCAGTAATTTGATTAGCATCAGGTACATAATTCTTAAGTAATTACACATGGAAAACATTATGAAGACATAAGAACATATGAAATGCAAGAAAATAAGTGACAAGACCAATCCTCTACCATATTTTAAATGGCCCACAGTAGCATGTTGATAACTTAGAACACTTTCCCAACTTCAAGGAACTACACCTAGATTTTACTTCTAAGAATACATGATCTCCCACTTTAAACTCTATGTGGGTTCCACCATTATCTGCATAGCTTTTCTACCTATCCTGGGAATCCTTTATATTATTCCTTATCTTTACCATCTTCTCCTCCATTCCCCAAAGTAGATCTGACCCACACTGTGCAGCCTGCAAGGTTGTCCCAACTCACTGACGTGTTGCACATTCTACCATAAAGTGCCTCAAATGGGCTCATCTTTAAAGATGTTTGATACCCATTGTTGTAAGAAAACTCTACCAAATAAAGATAGTATTCCCATTTTGATGTCTTATCCATCACATACATCCTTAACATGTCTTCAATCACCCAATTTACCCTCTCATTTTGACCATCTGACTCAGGGTGATACATTGTGCTAAAATTCATACTTTTCCAAATCCTTTGAATATCCCTTTCCAAAATTTCAAGGTGATCTTGGAATCTCTGTCAGACATAATTGTCTTAGGTACACCGTGCAACTTAGTAACTCTGTGCATGTATATCTCAGCAACGTCAGGTGCCTTGTAATTTGACTTCACTAGAACAAAATGAGCAGCTTTAGTAAGCTTGTCCACCACCACCATAATAGAATCATGATGCTTATTTGTCCTAGGCAAATTAGTTATGAATTCCATTGTTACAACTTCCCACTTCCACTCAGGAATGGGAAAAGGATGCAGCAAACCAACTGGATTTTTGTGCTCAGGATTGACCTTCTGAAATTCGAGAGATATCATAATAAAATCCGCAACTTCCTTTTTCATAGCTGGCCAAAAGTATTGCTTCTTGACTGCGACAATTGTCTTCTTATAACCTAGATTTCCAACATAAGGAACCTTATGCATTTCTGACAAAATTAGGCTCTTCAACTTCTTATCGTTTGACACATAGACTTTGCATCTATACATGAGGATCACATCCTCTCTTAGCTCATAACCTTCCAAATTCCATTGCGACATACCTTGTTGTAAAGTTGCACTTATATCCATATAAAGCATATCTGATTTGGAAACTTCCAAAAAAAAATTGCAATTAATCTATTTGGTACATGCTAATGGTTGTGGCATGCATTGCATGCATCCTCTTGTTGGGTGCATCAGCCACTTTGTTCTCTTTTTCTCTAATATGATTTATTCGAAGTCATACTCATTGAGGAACTCTAACCACCTATTTTATCTAGCATTTAGACTTGGTTGTCCAAACAAATATTTCATAACGCAATGGTATGTTCTCATCTCAAATATTTTACCAATGAGATAATGCCACCACATATTCAAAGTAGGCACTAAGTCTTCCAATTCTAATTCATGCGTAGCATAGACAATTTCATGCTCTTTCAACTTCTTTGATTTGTAGCATACCACATGTCCATTTTGACTCAGGACCCCACTAATTCCTTCCTTGCATGCATTCGTGCACACAACGAAGTTTGCATGAGGATCAACAATTCTCAAAATTGGTGCACTTGTTCACAGGTTATTCAAGTGTTGGAAACTCCTTGCACAACTCAAAGTCCATTCAAATCACACACCTTTCTTTTGCAGTGATGTGATTGGATGTGAAATCTTTGAGAATCCTTGAATAAAAATTCTATAGTACCCTGCCAGACCCATAAATAATCTCACTTCTATGACATGTGTTGGCCATTTCGTAATGGATTTTATCTTTGTTGGGTCCACAACTATTCCTTCCTCTGAAATGATATGACCCAAATAGTGAATATGTCACTGATAAAATAAACACTTGCTCAAATTTTCCTAAAGTTGATGCTCCCTCAACACCTGCAACACCATCCTCAAGTGTTACTTGTGCTCCTCCTCATACTTTGAGTAAATAAGGATGTATTCCAAAAATATGATGACAAACTTATCCTAATAATTTATGAAAATTATGTTCATTAAACACATGAAGACAACTGGTGCATTTGACAACCCAAATGGTACCACCGTGAAATCGTAATGAACACACCTTGTTTTTAAGTATTACTGATGTCTTGCTCTTTAATTCTCACCTGGTGATAACCAGATCTGAGATCTATCTTGGAAAATATTCACATGCCTCTCAGTTGATAAAACATGTCATCTATTCTTGGAAAATGGTACTTGTTCTTCATTGTTACCTTGTTCAACTGCTTGAATTTGATACAAAGTATCAACATACCATCCTTCTTCTTCATGAAAAAATTCGAGACACCCCAAGGAGATGCACTTGGGAATATATACTCCTTCTTCAAAACCTCTTAAAGTTACATCTTCATCTCCATTAACTCTGGCGTACTCATCCTATAAGGAGTATTGGATACAGGTGCTTCTCCCAACATCATATTTATAGAGAAGTCAATATCTTGTTTCGAAGGAAATCCTAGTATCTCTTTAAAGACATCCTCATATTCTTTCAGTAATACGTAGTCTTACACAATTGGAACTTTATACTTAGGTTCCTCTTCCATGTGCATTGCAAATAGATGACAACCTTTCCTATAGCTTTTCTTCAACTACAAAGATGAAACTTCTCTAATAGTCACAACTCTTGGAATTCCTTGAACTGGTCTCAATTTTCCTTTATCATCTAGACAAGTAAATGTCTTATTGTAGCAATCCAGGACAACATGATTCTCATCCAACCAATCCATACCAATGAGGAAATCATGTGAGCCCAAATGTATAATATTCAAAATCAGCCTTTGTGCACAATCCATTCATCTCCATTGGACATGCCTTAACCATCTCATTAATTTTCCTTTTTTCTCATGTAGCTAACTGCACCAACCAAGGTTTTCCAAGATTGTTGCTTGACAGAGGGAATCTTTCCACCATATTAGGATCTAGATAACTATGACTAGGTCTTGAGTCAATTAAAATGACAATGGGTTGGTCATTAATCTTACCTTAAACCTCGATCATCTATGAATGAAACTCATCCTGCTTGTTATTTACTGTGGTGTAAATCCTTGCCACATTTCCACCCATGTCCTCCATTATCATAGACTATTGTACATTATTCACCATCATCTTTTTATCACCTCTTTGTGGGAAATGTCTGCGCTTATGATTTCTAGCACAACCCCAACATTGAATAGGTTGTTGCCCTGACTTTTGTCCCACTATTTCTAACATTCTGGGCTCCTGGAGAGTCGTATGTCCTTACGTAGTATTTCTGAAAAATGGTGGCTTAACTCCCTTCTTCCTCGGTTCCATCTTTCTTTTCATCTTATCTTCCCAAGCCTTTTGGAAATTTGGTCTTCCCCTTTTTTATTGATAAAGACACTTAGCGCACCTTATGGTTTCTTCCAACTTCTAAGGGTCATCATACTATATCTTGTCACTAATAATTGAGGGAAATCCACTCAAATATCTTTGAATATTCACTTTTTCATCCTTGATAAAAGGTACATATTTTAGTAGCTCTAAAAATCTCCTTTCATACTCGTCTATCGTCATGCTCCCAAGATTGAGTTTGAAGGACTCCTTCATTTTCCTGTCATAGTACCACTTGGTTAAGAATTTCTTCTGGAAATACCTCTTGAACTCTCTCCAAGTCACTTTCTTCTCATCAATGTGTTGCATATTCACATACTAATCCCACCACATTGATGTATTTCCTTCTAACTGATGGATATCAATTCTCCCTTCTTCCTGCATAGAATAGTTATGTAGCTGGAAGTATTTCCTCATACCTAGCAACCAATTTTATGCATCTTCATCCTTTTTGTGCTCACCATCAAAGGTAGGAGGCTTGATCTTATTCATTTCTCCATGTAGCTCGTCCACCCCGGTCCTTCTCTTATGCTTTTGTTCAGGAGATGGACTTGAGATACTGTGCATTTTCCTGAAAGAATGCTTACCAACACTTATTTCGTCTCTTATTTTCTCATCATGAGACTGATGACTTCTTGATATACTTGAATTTGTTTCCTTATCCATTTTATTTTCTAGTATGTCCAGACTTTTCATCAATTTGACATTGAATTCAACTTGTTGCTCCTTGGCTCTCATAAGCCTTTCATTATCAACCTTATAGCTTTGGACATCGTTCTACAGTTCCTTTATGGTTTCTAACAAGTTCATGCACTCCCCCTTGGATTTTCTACCATCAACACCCAAAACAACATAAAGATCCTCAAATTTATCATTAGGTTTGTAAGTCATCTACGCATTTTCCATGCTTTTAAATTTCTGCACGGACTTTGTCATGCTCTATCTGTTGAAAGTTCTGCAAAATTTTCAAGCAATTAATATTTTTTAAATGATTTCATGCAACAACTACATGAAAATTTGCACCATTTTGTCAAATTTATTTCCTTAGATTTCTTGGATAATTGTAGCATTCCAAAATCTAGTGCACACACCCATGCATCACAGTCTTTGCGAAAATCACAACCCTATATCGCGCACCAATGGTTTTAGGCGCATACTCGACTTTGCATTGTGCGACACCAATTATTAGCACACACATATATGCATGCTAGTATTTTTGTCCCATACAAGTCCAGTGTTGAATCAATAGCTATGATAGCACTTTGTAATGTCCCCAGCCACCCCATGCTAGGCCACGTCACACAACCTCAACTTTTGGATCTCTAAGTCAACCAAACTATAACATCCCAAGCATAGTAATGAGAAATATTACTCTAAAGTTTCACTGTGCATATTCTACTCTAACACAAGTCCATACAGTATCACTTGAATTAACGCACTCAGCCCAAGCTTTAGTCATGCCACACAACTTATAATAGTGGAAGCAACATTCTCTTTTCAATACAACTTTAAGCAACGAAAGTAACTCAAGACTGCACGCACCAATTACGCACACTAGCATATTGATCACACAATGAAAATGCACTCACATCCATCTAGGCATCATGTACCACTTTTGATTTCACTGTGAGCAACGTCTATTTCCTTAAACACACACATGAATTCCAGCATCTTGATGCACACAAGATACAATCATGTGCCCCCGACCACTCAATCCTCTTCATGATTACTCATAACCAAAATCACAAGGTTAACTTAATTGGACAAACTATCCATATTTTTCACATCCATGCAAAACTTCAAATATAGGCTATAAGAACCATACTTATAGGTGCAAGCAACATTAAACAAAATAACAACAAATACTTATGTGCAACAACATACAATAATTAACCCATGTCAAACATAGATAAACAAGCACACAATAAACAAGACAAGTACATTAAGAACACTTATCTTTTATGAAAGTCACCAATTGTGTCTTTGACAAGAGATATTCCTAACAACGATAAGCATTGTTTCTTATAAGATTTTAGGAACATATCACTTGTTATTGGACAAATCGGTAAGTGCAGACACAAAAAGATCTCCCTAGTTTCACCCCGAAACTAGAACAAAACAAGACAGAATATAAAACTTTCCCTAAGTTTTAATTATCAAGCATACTAACTAACAAGAGATAAATGGCATATCTTTTAAACGTTGTTTGTCCTCTCTAGTGTCATCCTCACTCCGTTCTAAGGCTTATGGGATGTTGAACCTGTAAAAAAGACACAAGCCAACAAAGTGCAAGTAACAATGTATACTCAACAAAACCTATGTATGTGATCAAGGAGTCATACAATAAAATAAGACTAATTTTATGGGAAAGAAATATATCATTATATTAAATATATGAAAAGGACAATGCAACCAATGCCTTGATGTTGTAAGGTCTCTTCCAACAGTTTCTTGCTTCCCACACACTTATGCTCCAAGGATTCTGAGATCAACAATCTATCTTGACAAAGCAAAGCTCAAATCCAACATACAAGCTACAAAACTCAAGCTCACACCAAAAGCTAGCCAATTCAATCCACCCTTTCCCATGAGAAATATTATCCTTTTATAATTTGAAAAGGATAGGGCAAGGAGGTTAGGATGATCCCATGAGATCATGGATGCAACTCAGATCCAAAACAATCGGAGGCCACCTCACCCTTGAAGCTTCTATTCTAGAACTTTCAAGAAATTCCTCTTTTTCCTTCGTATGAAAATCATCATACCCTTAACACTGAGAAAACTATGACCACGTCTCAAGACACTTTGGCGCAACCTACGAAGATCCTATATTGTCACACCCTTAACACTAAGCAAGGTGCGACGATCCCTTTTTATAAGGTTTTTGACAAAGGAAAAGTATAATTTCATCTCTTTGGGAAAAAGTATCTTCATTCTTCTTCAAGGATTAAGGCCATTGATCCTTCTCAAGACAAAGGATGGGTTTACATAATTAACGGTCATAAGGGTGACAAAAATAATGTGTAACATAGATCCCCCGAAAGTATGAAGTTAGAACAAAGTGATATATGAAATACTTTTTCGAGTGTGTGTAGGGAACAAGGAACATGTCGGTCGGAAACCTACCAACAAATAAGGAAATACAGTACAATAATATATCATCACTGAGGTAGGCATTCCCATACTCATAATACAAATGACTCAAAGTATAAATGGTGACATGCAAAGATCTGTGTCAAGTAATATAGGTCATGGCCACCAAACATACATTGTGGATCCATGCCAATATGAATCAAATCTAAACATAGCCACCAAAAATACACTGTGGATCTATGTGTTAAAGACTCAAATTTGAACATAGACACGAGACATACATTGTGGATCTATGCAAAATTACAATTTAAATATACTCCAGCGTGTTGGACATATTGTCATTGATGTCAACAGTCGATGTGATGATTTGTTGTTACGATGAATTATCATTTACCATAGAAGAGATTGTCATTGATGTCAACAGTATATCAGTTAACAGAAGAAGCGAACAGTATGAAGATCAAAGCTCACAAGGGAAAACGCAGTACAAGAGCAAATGAAGATCAAATCTCAGAAGGAAGAGCGCATTGCATAGTATATCAGCTAGCAGAAGAAGCGAACAGTATGAAGAAATTTGTGTTTATTGTTGATCATGATAGGATCAACAATGTTCCTATGATAAAATCTCAGGAGGAGGAGCGAAGAATATACAGAAGATCGAAAGAGTAAGATCATGAGGAGGAGAGAACAGTATGCAAAGATCAAAGCTCGGAATCAAAAGCGTAAGATCAAAGTGAGAAGCCTCAGTAGCCATCCGATCAAGAAATTGACCATGTTGACTGTCTCATATTACGGATGTCGGTCATATGAGTGACCGTGGGCTTGAGGAACATTGGAAAATCTTGACCATCAGATCTGCAAGCCAGATCAACGGCAGGGATGAATTATGGGGAGCGAAAGAAGAATTAAACAACTCGCCAGTTACAATCCCATAATCATTTTAGATCATCGGATCTCATAGCTCCAAATATATACGACTGCAATTGATCCAACAAACGATGAGATTAAGTCAGATTAAATCATGACCGTCGGATGCACAATCGCCAGATCAACGGAAGGGATGACTTGCAGAGATCGAAAGGAGAATTAAATATCACACTTGTTCCAATCCCACAATTAGTCAGGACCGTCTGATCTTATAGCTTCGAAGATCAACTATTGTGGTTGACTCACCAACAACGCATAACTTCCAATTGTGGAGTTTGGGTGATGAGTTGAATCACTCTCAAGTTGTGGTTCCGCAATCATCCTTGATCGTGGATCTACTTCGATAATATTTACAACCATTGGATCACTTTTGAGCGGAAGGACAAGATAAGTGAGGTAAAAAGGTTGAGATTTTGATTATCCAAATACCCACCAGCCGTCAGATCAAACCCGAATTCTCGTCAATCGTCAGATCATTTTCGAGTGGAAGGATAGGATAAGCGAGATAAGATTTGAGATCTCATTTGTGTGAAATTCCGTCAATCGTTGGATCATTCTAAGTGGAAGGATAGGATAAGCTATCACAGTTGCATCGCAAAAAGATCGATCCATCGATCTAATATACTGATCAACGAACAACATTCAGTTCGGGTCTAAATTTGCGAGGAGGTTACGCTCTGGAGAAATCTCACCTCAAGAATTCAGTTTGAGATTCAAAATACCCAAAGCCTGGATATCTGAAATGAATGAGGACCATCGGATTTGGAGGACATATGATGATCGTTGGATCAGGGTTGTTGGTCAGCAGACCACATCAGCAAGGACACACAGCAGACCATGTTTACAAGGACATGTGGCAGACCACGTCAACAAGGACATATGGGAGATCTACATTAGAAGGCCACGTCAGCAAGGACGTGTGGTAGACCACGTCATCAAGGACGTGTGGTAGGCCACATCACCCAGAACACGTAGCAGGCCACATCAACCAAAACATGTGGAAGACCACGTCACCACATACACATGGCATAATCATATGATGACAAGCGTCAAGAATAAATTGGATCGTGCCATGTCAACAAGTGATGTAACCAAGTTACGTCACTCCGGGAGAATTGCTTTGGGAGTTTCACCACCAAGAAATTTCAAAAGTATCGAAGTCTCGAAGGATGAAGGTCTGAAGTCGCTCTCAGCCATCGATCAGAGATACCCTTCGATACTATCCTTACTGTTAGATCAAAGAGATGAACATGTGCCACACGAGGAGATCCACGTCAGCAAAACTACGTCAGCAAGGAGACATGGTGCAATCAGACAATGACAAGTGTCAAGTTGATTCGACATTTCAGGTACGTGTGAATCATGAATATGAGTGACACACGGAAGCTACTCAACTCGTGACACGTCATCAAGTGACGTAAGAAAGTTACATCACTATGGGAGTTTTTCTTCGGGATTTTTACCACCAGCACTTTCCCAAAGTCCCTAAGTCTCGAATGTCGAAGTCCTGAAGTGGACACGAGACGTCTGATCTGAAGATCACTTTGGGAGCATTCTCATCCATTGATCTACTACAGTGGAAGGATAGCGTAAGCGGAAGCATTAATAGACAGCAAGTGTTCTCCACCATTTATGACTTACTCAGTAGGTGACCACTCCAGAGAAAAGAAGGGGTTGAGAGTCGAAATCTCCGAAGTCCGGAGACCCGAAGGAGATCTCGACCGTCGATCTGTTGTTCGGTTGCATACTCATCCATTGATAAAAACACAATGGAAGGATAGCGTAAGTATAATAGATGAAGTTGCGGAGTAAATGGTGGCCATCCATATCATTTCTTGATTAAGTCATGGTCGTTGGATTAATCAATGAAGTATAGGTCCAAGGATCGAATCCAACCATTGATCTGGTTCCTTAAAGTAAACGTGAACCGTCTGATCTATTCAGCGAAATCTGCTCTGGTATATTTGAAAGGTTGGAAGTCCTGAAGACCCGAAGGGAAAAGTGCCAAAGTTACGACAATCGTCCATTTCAGGAGATTGAATCATGAGCGTTGAATCAATAATCTCTCATATCGCCTAATGTCTGATTAACGCCATTGGTCATATGGTAAAAAGATTTAAAAAGGCAGAATGGAATGCGTCGCTTATTTGATAAGCATGTTGTTTTATGCCTATGATCATATGAACATGGTTTGAAGGAAGCACCTATTTATGTTATCACGGAGATGAAGGAAATCAATCCATCATGTGATCGATTTATGAAAGAAAAGGGGATGCCACGTTTAACAATGAAGACCCAAAACGATGATCTCTGGTGGTCCCAAAGTTGTTAATGAACAAGTTGGTTATTTCACAGGTCGACTCAATAACTTAAACAAGTTTTGAGCATAAGCAAGTATAAATACAACCATGATTGGTTCACTTGGAAGGGTGTGCTTTGTGCAAGGAGTATACGGGCTTGTGTGAAAGATAGGTTCGTTGAGAAAGAGTGGCCTGCAGAGAAAATGAAGGGGATACAAACTTGAGTTCCATGTGAATATCAGAGAGAAGCAGAATTGAATAAGGCATGAACATCAGAGGAAAGACGAAGTGAAGAAGGCATGAATTTCAAAGAGAAGATGAAGTGCAATGATGAGTGTTGATTGTATATCTTTGATCATGAAACAGAATTGATTCATTAATGAATCACTGCTACTAGAGTTGATTGAACTCTAGTTGGATAGACTGTGTTCTATCAACAAGCTGGGTCTTGCTTGAGAGTTGGTGCCCTCCAAGGAGTTGGTGCTCCTTACTTCAATTGGTGTTGAAACAAATTAGTTGGTGCTGGGAAAATCCTTATTATTATATTCATATATATTCATATAAATTATATAAAAACATCTGGTATCTTCTGTGTCCATTGTGATTATGATTTGATTGTTCTTAATCTGTTCAAATATGTTTTAACTGCTAACTTGTAAGAAGAAGAAAATTTATAAAATTCCACACACTAATTCACCCCCCATCTTAGTGTGGGCTGTGTGTTCAACAAAACACAACCTGAATCTGTCAGAAAAGATCCAGGGTATTCATCTCCACCACTCTATAGTACGAATCTAACCATGCGAATACATGTGGAATTAAAACATGGTAGAAACCACTTGATTACCATTCATTAGTATATATTGTTAACAAGTGTGAGGGAAATCACCATTAATGTCAATTACTCCCAAGGTACTCTAGTACAATCCAACGAATCTGAATTAATGAGTTGAAGTCGAGCACTCAATGGAATCTTCCAATCAGGGGTCAATAATGAAAACCCACTGTCAAAAGTGAGGAAACCTGTCATTGAGGCATGCAACTTCCAAGGTACCAATTAGTTTCTAATTCTAATTCCTAGATAATGATTTGAAGTTGACAGGAAAAGACTCATCACAGGAGGGCCTTAATGTATCCCCCATCAATGACACGAAACAGGTAAAACTATTTGAAGTAGATCAGAGTAACAAGTGCTTTAGGACTGACTCAGGGATGGCCGACACAATAGAAGGCTTAAGGACTGCAGAAATGGCCGATGCAATAAAAGGCTTTCCAGGTTGAACCTCCCTTTGAACATATTGATGACACGACAAATGTCTCAGAAAAAATGACTCAACAATAGGTAGCACATACCAATTTGTAATCTTATAAAGGAGTATGATCAAGAGACAAGCATATTTTCCAACCTAGACACAGAGCGGGTGAAAGAGTTTCATGTTCAAAAGAGACTCTTCCATAGAATACAGGTTTAGACACATTTCTTTCCCAATTTTTCCCCCACCATTTCTGGCGAGTACCTCTTTATTTTTACACAAGCTTGAGGAGGATAACATATGCTTGAACTATAAGATCATCCTTCGGATGAGGCCCTCAGAGTATGTTTAACGAACCCTAGGAAGGAGTGGTTTGGTCCCATATGGGCCTTTCGATGTTTGTTTTACGAGTCCAAAGAAAGAAAACTCAAGGGTTTTTCATGTTTAGAGAGTCTGAAAAACACTTAAAGAAAACTCCAAAATGTCATTTTTCGTAAGTTAGTCTGACGAGACTGCAAAAGAGATAATATACTACTCATTAGAATTTTTCTTCAAATACTTTAACGAGCATGAAAAGAACAATATCGCTCGGTAATATTTTCATGTTTAGAGAGTCTAAAAAGAGCTTAAAGGGAACTCCAAGGGGTTCATTTTTCGTATAACATTTACAAGTCTGAAAAAGTGATAAAAGTTTACTCGGTTACATTCTCATTGATTTACGGGCATGAGAAAGAACAAAGACTAAGCTCGGTATTGTTTTCATTTTTACACAAACTTAAAACAAAACAAAACTATGCTTGGTATAGATTTTATTTTTACACAGGCTTAAAAACTAGCCAAAAATATGCTTGGACCTAATTTCATTTTTACACAATCTTGAACCAAAGGAAACTATGCTTGAGTTGGATGGTTTCATTTTTACATAAGATTGAACCAGAGAAAACAATGATTGAGGCTTCCCAATGCATGGTTCATGGAATCACATGGTTGATACTTAGCCCCCATATTAAGAAGCTAGTGGCTTAAATTTAGCATGAAGTCCAAAGGCTGTAAGAAAATTCCCCCCAAGCTTCGTTTCATCCAACTACAAAGGAGAATGAAATGAAGCTTCAAATACTAGACGAAGGACTTTACTCAAACAGAGAGGGGGAACAATCTGTTTTATTTTTTAACGATCTTGACACAAGAATAAGAACTATGATCAAGAATCCAAGTTTAATCCCCAGACCTATGTTTCATTTGTTAATGATCTTGACACAGAAACATGAACTATTCTCACAGTTGGTTTCATTTTTTAACGAGCTTGAAATCAAAAAACCATGCTCAAAGTTGGTTTCATTTTTTAATGAGCTTGAAATCAGAAAACCATGCTCAAAGGTGGTTTCATTTTTTAATGAGCTTGAAATCAGAAAACCATGATCAAGGTTTCTCTTCTTGATCATGGCTTCCAAGAGGATAATTCTCTGGAAGGACAACATGTCAAGGGACAAAATGTGGTCATGGATTCAAAGAGATCTTATCTTGATGGAAGAAACACACTCTGGAAGGAACACATCCCGGGGGTCGCAGCAGGGGTAAAGAGATCAGGCTCTAAAAACCTTATCGAAGAGATCACCATGTCAACTACTGGATCCAAGTCATAAGAGACTGAGCTTACAGCGAGAGTCTCATCTTCATCGGCAGCTGAAGGCATGGGAGACAATGCCACATAATTTACCTATGGTGGGGGAGAAAATGTCTGCATATATAAACCATATAGGGAGGTCATTGAGTTGATGGTCAAATCAGGGCCAACGAATGAAATTTGATCGACAGTCACAATTCTTCCATCATGAGGGAAAGATATCACATGAAAAATAGTGGACACGATAGCTTTCATGGCATAGACATAATCTCGCCCAAGGAGTAAATTGAAATCCAAGGGGTCGTGAACTACCATAACATCAATAAAGATAGTTTTCCCTCCCAAATTTATGGGAAACTAAGGAAGGACTCCTAAAGTGTGACTATTTCTTCTGTTAAAATCTAACAGATTCTGCGTAACCGGCACAAGTTGAGGATAACCAAAATCTTTCCAAGCAATAGAGGACAAAATGCTAACGGACGCACCTTCATCTATCAACGTCTAAGGAACATCCTGACCACAAACCTGTATGGTAATATTGAAATTAATGTGAGAGGGAAGACGAGGTCCAGTTAGTGCACCCCAATAAAAAAGAATGAACTCATTACTTGGAGGGGGTTCCAGGAGAGAAGGAGGAATTCCCCCTAGCACGGTAGTGTCTGTATCAACAAGAAAAATGTGGGCAACATCGAGTTTACTCTCTAGTGGGAGAGTAGGATCGACTGATGATGAGATCAGATCAACCACTTGAGCATCATTCTCTTAGGGTAGAATGGGGTCGACAGATGGAAAAGGATTGACCGCTTGGGTTGCACTCTCTAACAAGAGAGTTTGATCAAACGAGGATGGGATTGGATCGACCACTTTGTCAATTGGTTCAACTAAGGATGTGACCCTGTTGACTACATGATCAACCAGACTAATCGACGAAGGGACCGGATTGATCATTCCATAAACTACTGGTGGGTCGAGAGTAATCTTGCGATAAGCAGTCGGAAGTTGAGGTTGGGAAATAGTCATGTCTTCCAGTAATTTTGAGGCTTCGTCCATACGAGGGAAAAGGTGAGTTTGATGAATCCCTCTGCATAACATACACGAGAACTTGACTCTACTTTTCTTCTTCCCAACGATATCTTGACTAGTTGATGGGAATTCATCAGCATGGTGATGAGGTTGATGGCATGGGTTGGCGAGGGCATGTATACCATGCTTCTATAACCTTGGATAGACCAGGGAAATCCTTAAGAAGATCGCTACCCTTAAAAATCCTGCAAGGGTACTTGGGCTTACGGGTTGTTTGGGTGATCTTGGCATCATCAACACTCCTAGCACGATTAACAATAACTGGTTGCTTTCCAACATGTCCGGAAGTGGTTGGAATTTTGGACCCTTGCTTATTTTTCTTCTTCTTAATCTTCATTTTCTTCCTCTTCTTATCCACTGGGTTACTAGCTGCAGAGCTTTCACTCGGCGAAGAAGATCTTACTAGTGAAGACGGTGAAGGATCAACATGAGTTTTATGCCCTTGGGGGAAAGTTCTTACAACCGAAGCACTAGTTGAATTCAGGATTATCTGAGTGGAAAACAACCATACTGGTAATTTAATTGTGAGACCTGGAAGGATCAAAGTAGTGATGTAAGGAGGACCAACGTTTCCATAAGAAGGAAAAAAAAAGGTTCCCCCAGAGCAGGGGTTTCTTCATTGGTCATTCCGGGAAATGACACCATTAAACACATATTGAACCTAGAGTATGCTACGGAAAAATAAACAACACACACTAAAAATCTAGGAAGAAAGCAAACAAACAAAACCTTCTCACAATGAACACACTAGTTGGTGATGAAATCCAACATCGCGAGAACAATGTAAGAAGGGGATGAGATAGAGCAGGTGGAAAAGTTACATTGATGACCTACTTAATGGACTTACACCTTGGTGCAAGCTCCCACACATAAACGTGGGTATACCCTCCAAGGAGCCCGAGTGAGTTTGGCCAACGTCGATTCCAAGTACCGTGAAGACTTGCCCCTCCACAGTCACCTCGTGTAAAGACTCTAAATAGATAGGCCACTAAGGTTACCAATTACTACAATGATGTCTGGGGAAACAGTCGATAGTCCAATCCATGTGCAAAGGCAGGGTATCTAAGCTCGAAATCTACTCGAGAAGGTCCCCACAGGATTTTCTTCTCAAGTGACCCCCAATAATACGTGTAATCTCTACACTAAGACCAACAAAGTAGGGTGAGTAACTCTGCCAGTCCTAATGTGACCTTGTGATTGACCCTTGTGTTAGAAGGGATTCCCAGGAAAAAATGTAGCAAGTGCATTTAAACTCTCTCTATCAGAAGATACTATGTATGTTTACATCTTTGGAAAGTTATCTTTCACACCTATTCCAAAGCCCTACACTCTAAGCTAATGTAGGTTTGCTACCAGAAAATATAAAAATGTCTAATCAATTTTTATAAGTGCTTTATTTTTAAGGTTGTTGTTTACTCAAGACGAAAATGGCATGGACAAGATGATGTTTTGACCGACTCTAAACAATGCAAAGAAATGAGAATGCAAACATTTCACTTCGATGAAAGATATATTACGAGAAGGAGAAAATGTTTATCGTTCCCAGATGCACAATGTCCCAAAATTTTATTAAACTTGTCAATATCAAGAACTTCAAGAAATGAGCCCAAGAGACAATACACCAATACATGATTCTTCCCCCCCCACCAGCCATGAGGGGGAAAAAATTTCAGAATTCAAGACCAAAAAATGCCAAAAACCATGCAATTTCGCTACTTCAAATGCAAGGATGCCCCCAAACTAATGCAATAAAAAAAATTAAAATTTTTTGTTTCAAAGATAGCTAAAAGAAATAGAAAATCTATATAAAACAAAGCAACCCAAACAAATTTTCTCTTTTAACACGAACTATTCAGAAAAAGAAGTGTTATTTCACTAAACAATTCTAAAGAAAAAAGAATGCTTTGTAACTGAAAGACACTCAAAGAAAGATATCTCAAATATTCCAGAAGCAAACAAAGAAAAAATGGATAAAAACAGATTCAAAGTTGTCAAGCAGACTGTAACCAGACCCAACAAATCACCCCAAACACTTATCACAGATCTGGGCAGGGAAAACATTCAAAAATTAAAAAAATTCACAAAATCGTCGCGGGCTACCAGCCATCACAGTGCAACGATCCTATATCGTCGTGAGACAGAGAATAGTACAGTGTGATGATGTCGCATTGTGTCTAATAGGAAGAGTGCATTGATCCTAGATCATCGCACTGTCTCTCAAAGCAGGGTGCGACGATCAAAGGGAAAATGGAAAAAATAAAAAGCACGAAGGTTTTCCAGTGAAATTAAACAGTTAGAGAGTCAATCTGGATCTCCCAGTGAATCAGAAAATAGTACCCATGCAATCAAAGAAAGAAAGAAGGACAAAATAGGAAAACAATATGTTCCCCAATGGAGTCACCAATTTTGTTATCAGACAAATCCGTAAGTGCAGACACAAACAGATCTCCCTAGTTTCACCCTGAAACTAGAACAAAACAAGATAGAATATAAAACTTTCCCTAAGTTTTAATTATCAAGCATACTAACTAACAAGAGATAAATGACATACCTTTTAAACGTCGTTTGTCCTCGCTAGTGTCATCCTCGCTCCATTCCAAGGCTTATGGGATGTCGAATCTGTAAAAAATACACAAGCCAACGAAGTGAAAGAAACAATGTATACTCAACAAAACCTATGTATGTGATCAAGGAGTCATACAATAAAATAAAACTAATTTTATGGGAAAGAAATATATCATTGTATTAAATATATGAAAAGGAGAATACAACCAATGCCTTGATGTTGTAAGGTCCCTTCCAACAGCTCCTTGCTTCCCACACACTTCTGCTTTAAGGATTCTGAAATCAACAATCTATCTTGACAAAGCAAAGCTCAAGCCAACATACAAGCTCCAAAAACTCCAAGCTACAAAACTCAAGCTCACACCAAAAGCTAGCCAACTCAATCCAGCCTTTCCCATGAGAACTCTTCTCCTTTTATAAGTTGAAAAGGATAGGGTGAGGAGGTTAGGATGATCCCATGAGATCAGGGATGCGACTCAGATCCGAACCGATCGGAGGCCACCTCACCCTCGAAGCTTCTATTCTAGAACTTTCAAGAAATTCCTCTTTTTCCTTCGTACAAAAATCGTCACACCCTTAACACTGAGAAAATTGTGACGACATCATAGGCCAATGTGGTGCAACCTGGGACGATCTTAGATTGTCTCACCCTTAACACTAAGTAAGGTGCGACGATCCCTTTTTATGAGGTTTTTGACAAAGGAAAAGTATAATTTCATCTCTTTGGGAAAAAGTATCTTCATTCTTCTTCAAGGATTAAGGCCATTGATCCTTCTCAATACAAAGGATAGGTTTACATCATTAATGGTTATAAGGGTGACAAACATAATGTGTAACATCACCCCCGAGCTGGGGATCAACTTCACCAGGGAAAAAAGACTTATATTTACACACTAAGGTCTGAATCTCAATAGAATTTCTCAGTCCTAAGTTCTTGTTGTTGCAACTAGCCCACAATCCCTCATTCCCCACGCACCTATCACACCCAAGGAAGTGTTCCCCTTCTCTGCTCCACATTCCTTCGGCTACCCCACTTCCTTTCCCAGGGTTACCAACAACATGCCAGATAAGAAATCTCTGAGCCCTGTGACTAATGTTCAATGCACTAGGGAAAAAATCACAACAATATTATCACTTGGAGAGTATTGTCATGGGTCTAAAAACCACTTCAAAAAATCCAATCTCTCACCTAGAGAGACTTCTCATTATATTCCAACCCATCTCCTTGATAATCACTCAGATTACAACCCACAACTACTTACAATATTCTATGTGCAGATAAGTTAATAATATTATTTTCCATAAGTTTTGATCCCCTTCTGCTCACGAGATCCTGCCACATCCATTCTCCTCCCAAAATTATCTGAATAATCCCCCAAAATACACTAAGGCTAGCAATATATATTGCATGCCTTCCACTTGACACTGGTCACCTTCAAAAGTA
>SNQJ01S0116502.1:8550-20381 GCA_010110895.2 Picea sitchensis | reverse complement strand
GAAAAAAAAAGGAAGAAAACAAAGGAACAATGGGAATAGTTAATGACCACCGAAAAGGAGTAAGAAGAAGAAATAAAGAAATCTCGAGTAGTTGAAGAAGAAGAATGGCTTAAAAGAGACCTGGAAGTTAAAGAAAGGTTCGGAATGAAAGAGAAACAAAAATAAGAAGAGTTCAAGTAGAAGGAGGAGGAAGAAGAAGCCAAGAGGAAATCAAAAGAAGACAATGATAAAGAAAAAACAAAGGAAAATAAAAAGAGGGAAAAAGAGGAAAATAAGAAGAAGGAAGAAGCAACCTAAAAGGTTGCAGAAGAAGAAAAAAAGAGGAAAGAAGAAGAGAGGAAGAAGAAAGAAGAGGAGGTGGCAGAAGCAGAGAGATAAAAAAAAAAAGGAAACTTGAAGAATATAAAGGAAAAGAAGTTATCCCTAGCATTGTAAAGGGGCTTACATCGCTTAATTCACATATCAACCTGAGTATCCCATTGAATACAATACCAAGAGGCTTCTCTTATTCCTCTTCTCGGTTGGTATATTTTGATTTTGTTGTTGTGTCTTTAGAAGAGTATTTTTACAACAAATAAAAATAGTTATAAATAAAAGATCAACAAAAAAACCAAAATACAAAAGACACTCCCATCGGGGAGGCATCATATAAAATAATTTCATGGAAGTTGGGGCAAGCTCCCCAAACCAATGCAATTGACATAGCCTCAGCCCTCAGTGCTTTTGCAATAGAAAACTCAGTCATTGTCAGTGAGTTAAATGCTACACTGAACAATTATAAGGTTAAGGTATCAGTATTGGAAGAACAATTGAAACAACAAAAGTCACAAATGGAAAATGAATTCAATAAGTAGGAAGATGAGAAAGATCATATATACATAGTTGAAACAGAAGCATTGAAAAAAGAACAATTTGCAGGAGATAGAGTTGTTAATAACATAACACTAGGAGAAAATTACTCTCTCTAAGAAACAAAGACTAGAAATCATTGGATATGAGGAAAAGGTGCAAAACCTCGATGCACAACTGAGAAAGAGAAACAAAGTAACCAATATATTTGAGGTTGTGAGGAAAGAAGTTGCAGAAGGAAACCAAGAGTTAAGGGAAGCCCTAAAAAACTTCTTCACCAAGTTAAATGAGATCCAATATTACAAGGAAGATATCATCAAGTTATCCTATCAACTAGATGAGTTGAAAACCCAATATATTGATATAGAACATGCAATTGATAAGATAATGTATTGGAAAGGTACACACAAAGAGACCCCTACATACCTATTCAGGTTCACCAAAAAAGAACAGGGAAAAACTCAAATTTTGATCAATAGTTGGAAAAACTCATATCAAGATGTTAAGAAAACCATAGGCCTCACTACCAAAGCATGTGATAGAATGTTGAATTATGATGATGAGTTGTTAGAACAATTTAAAATGATAGTCATGGATGAGCTATCTCAAGAAAGACCTAGTAAATTAAGGATAGTTGAGGTAGAATAAAAAAAAGATAGCATAAAACAAGCCATTGACCAAATCATATAAGTCAACAAAGAAGTCCTTAGTCAATAACTCATACAACCAATCAAGCAAGCCTCCACTACAAATGATTTTGTCAAATGTATTCACATGGATCTCAAGAGGAAAGCTATTGATCGAGTATTTGATGGAGAGATGGAGTTAGAGAACATGAAGCTGAATAGACTCAGAGAAATAACCAAGGCTTCCGACTCATGAGTCGCATATGTAGAAGATATAGCTTCAAAGAGATCTTTGTGATTGTGTATAGTTAGATAATGTATATTTCTTTAAAAAATTGCATTTGAATTGTATGCAAGAGAAAAGAGTTGAAACAAAGGGATGTTACTGTGGCATTGGCAACTATAGAATGTAAAGAGACTCTCTTATTCTATAAAAGAGAGCTCCATGTAAGAGAGGAATTTTTCCCATTGTAATACTAATGATACTATTATCTCGTTGAATAAAGAGCAGAAGGCACTTTTGGTGACCATGAATGTTTTCATTTGTGTATGAGACTATTCTACATGTGCATTTGATTTATAAGTTACTCGAATAATACTTCATATGAACTATTTTTGTGTTTTTTATTTAAGAAACTTATTCGTTTTTGGTTGCTCATGGATGCAGTGATGGAGTTGTAGGTGTAATATATAAATATTTATGTTTATATTTGTTGCATTATTGTTTTCACATATTGTTCTTTCTCATGAACTATTTTTGCAACTAGTAATATTATCTAATGGTGTGTTTGCCTTTTTAGAATGCTCCTGATCGGGATAGGTTAGATAACTTGTGATTTTGTTTTAATTAGTTAAATTTATATTTAGAAAGAATTATTTGGAGGACAATTCGTCCTCATTTTTCTGTAATCTAAATTCTTAGTGGTAACTAGGCCCACATACTAGTCGGAATTTTCCATACCAAACGAGATCGAGTCTAATTGGGACTCACCATTAGGCATTTTCCCTTATCTGCTTAACAGGCCATTTGGACCTGTCAACAAGTATATTGTCTAATAACAAGCCTACTGATAATTCTATATATCCATTTACTTATTACATCATGAAGAAAAACATAGTAAAAATTGCACCATCATTATATGTATAAACTCTTCCAACTAGAAGACTAGAAACGTGGTAAAAAAATAGCAGTAAAAACGTTTAGAATATAAAGTAAAATATAGTTGATTAGGATCTGGTCAAATATGGCACAAAGATACCATCTATGTTTTCTTCCATAGCTTAAAACCCCTCTGTAATATGTTTCCCTTCTTCCACATCTGAAAACCCCACAACAAACTCCTTTGATTTTATATCCCTTATAAATTTGGTCAACAAGTGTGAAATATTATCATCATCCATTTTACATCACATACAAATCCCTATATCCTATTTATTTTGCCTCTCCAATACCTCTTATGTTGGAGCCCTGTACATTAATACTAACCAAAGAAAGATTAGATATTTTTTTGGTTACTTGAGCTTCTAAATCGGACCCCACAACCAAGATGGCTCTTGGTGTCCATATTCAAACATTAATTTATACTTAAGAAAAGCTATATACTCCCCTATAGTATTTTTTTTTCACATTCAAGAGAATCTACTTCATCCTTCAGCCCTATATAACTCCTTTTAACTAATATAATCAAACCATAGAGCTACATTTTAACCTTCTAATTCAATTGAATGAGAATATATCCACCCTTGATTCTAGATATTTTTAGTAAGAGGCTCCCCTATGTTATCACCCTGTAATTTCCCAGGCTGAGGAGGAAATCAGCAGGGGTAACCACAAAACCACTTGGAGTCTAGGGTCTAGCCATCCCGGACTCAGAGAGGGATCTCTCTTTATGATTTAGATTTATTTTAATAGATATTAGGCTAGCTAATGGGTTCAGAGTTTGGATTTTTGAATTGGTTTGGTTGAGACATAAAAGAGGGCCATTGGGAAAAATGGAGTCAAAGGTTAAAGATGATTTGATGAATAAATAATAGATACATATGTAACCAGGCAAGACAGTCACATCAGTGGATCCTTATAATTTGTGATATAGAGAGAGGAAACGATAAGGGGTCATTTCAAATGCAGAGCATGACTTATCTGAATTCTGCATTCAATCTTCAAAAGAAAACATAAACATTGTTTTAAGCCGGATCAGGGTGTCTGAGACAAATCATGAGCATACTCTTCTTATAAGCAATGAGAAAAGAAAAACAATATGAGAAACAAGAGAAAGACAATTTACATCAAGAAACACTTCACCACAGAAACATGACACAAGAATCTGGAAATAAAATGCCTTTGTATTCATCCATTACAGTCGCTTACTACCTTTGATCATTTTTACAGTAGGTGATGACATTTCCATGTCATCTTTCCATTCATGTCTCTCCAAGTCGAACCCCTTTCTTTCTTAAAAGTCATAGGCTTTATAGCCTTTACAACCAAGTTCAAGATCCTATAAAACTGGATCTGATATAATAAAAATAAAACAAGATCAAATTAATATGATGTGTAGTATTGGGTCCTGATTTAAGGGTCAAACCCTTATCAACTAAGTCTTCAGCAATCTTCGATGTCCTTAGTAGTCTTCATAGTCTTCATAAGATAGTAGAACACTTTCAGATTCCTTCTTTGACAGTTGAGAAATTTTGGCCAAAAATAGAAAGGCCACTTAGTCTTCTTGCCTTATCATCTACCTTAAAAGCTGGAAAAGGATGATGATATGTATTCCTTTAATTCTTATCTTTCCTTAAAAACCATTCCCACATGATTTGGAAACAAAAATCCTCGATCTGAGCAAAAAATAAGTATTCTTCTAGTCCTTGTGCTTTCGGTGGCTTAGAAGTGTAAAATCATGGGGGTAAGTTGCCAAAAGTGGAGCTTTCGGAAGCTAACAGCACCTTTTGAAACCCGCACAAGCTGTCGAAACCACAGGCATTGAAAATCTTCATCAAAACTTCAAAATTGAAATTCCTCCAGTCTTTCGAACTTCAAGGTTACTCATTCAAGTTCTCTGCAACCTCTGCTAGATTCTCTAGGCCTGGATGAGCTATAAGCTTTGCATCTTTGAGCATTAGTTTCATCTTCAAACATCTAGCTACCTTGTGCAACTTCTTGTTTTCTTCAAGCAGCCTTTTGTTCTTCTTTTCCAATTTAACATGCATTTTAGCTAGTCTTTGAAAACAGTCTCTTACCTTTGATGATGTCCTCGTGATGGTCTCATTTTGGGTTTTGACCACCCTTTCCAGTAACTTCAGCTCCATGAATTCTTCCTCAATCTTTTTGATCTTCTTTGATGCTGACTCACTGTGTTTGCTTATTGATACTTCAGGGACCTCCAGATCTTGAGTTTCAGGTGATAAAGGTGCTTCTTCAAGAGTTTGAAAATCAGGGGCTTCATGCTCAGAACTTTGGACTCCAGGTGTTGTTTCTTCAGGAGTTGCTTGCTCAGACATCTCTTCTTCTATAAGCTCTAACTCCTCCTCTGAATCTGTATAAGGCAAATTCAAGACATTTTTATCAGAGACACTAGTTTTCCCTTTTATAGCTTGGCTGAAATCAAGCTTCTTTTTTGCTCTCTTGGACTTAGAAGAAGAGGTTGGCTCCTCTGAAATTACTGGGGAAATGTCTCTTCTTTTCCTTTTACTACTCTAGGGTGTTGAAGATTTATTAGATGAAGTCTTCTTTTTGTCCTTAGGTTGGGGTTCTGGTTCAAATTCACCCTAGAAGAGAAGATGCTCCCAATTCTTATCCCTCCTCTGCAATTCTTCAAGCACTATGAGTTTGATAAGGCTATGATGGAAAATCTTACCCTGCACCTTGCTAGGTTTGGCCTAGACTTGGTATGCCATTTTTGTCAAACTTCTATGAAGGTAGAAGGGCAGATTCAAAGGACACCTACCTGTGAAATGGGTCATGAGCTTGAAATGGTAGAGTATCACTCTACCATATCTGCCTTCACATGTAATATATACTTAGATTTATTTGAGCAAGTGTTGCCATTTTTCCTCCAAGTAGGATCTAGGTATATCTTTCTTCCAAATAATACATTTTTGTTTAGGCTTGAGATAAGACCTGAACTCGACGTCTTTATTAATGGTTGTTTTAAACCATCTTTTACTAGTCCCAGGTATCTATGTTGCTACTGTAACAATGGCTTCATCAACCTGCATCTCAATTGTTCCCACTTTGGCCTTGGCTCCATCAAAGGTTAAGGCAAATGCCTCAGCCACTCCTTGGTGAAAACCTTGTAGTTTTTCACAGTACCTGTAGCATCCAACATCTCTGAACATATGGAAAATCTCAGGGTGAGATTCTAGATATGCTATATCATTCAGCTCTTTCATGAGCAATGCTCCTCTAGTAGACATCAGCAAAAAACCTGTTAATACCTTGAAGAAACTGAAATCTGGGTTGATGGATGGGAGACCAACGCTAGGAAAAAGGAGAAAGGAAATAAAGATGAGGGAAATTCATGAAACAAACAATTGTCTTAGCTGTCAAACCTTTAAAAATGTTGAAAAGGAATAGCTTAGATGATAATGTTTTTTTAAACACCCACTCATACAGTGATGGTTTCGCTCACGAGGATATCATGGCAATGACTGTTGATGATGGCAGGGTTTCGAATAGACATATTAGGGTTTCAAACCTTTCATCAAATAATGAATACAAACCAAATAAATGATTGAGACCAAGCAAATCTTATCTAGAGATGATTTCGGTAGCACTTAAGATGATGATGGCGTGTGTACTACTGACGGTTTGAGAGTCCAATGGGATAGGCTAACCGCTGGAAAAATGATGCGCTTATGGCAACTTAGAACACCCTGCACCTACCTTTTTAGTTTTCGAAAGTGAGACCTTTCGGCATCTTATAACACATTGAAAACCAACCCTTAGCTTCTGAAAGCTAATTTTTGACATTTTTACATTCAAGAGTTCAAACCATCACTTGCCAACTTTGGATATACCTAGACACATCTTTGAAGCATAAGATACACCAATGGATCATTACTTTTGATATTCTCATCATGAAGACATTCTAAAAATGATCAGAGAAAATTCCCAAATAGGCAACTAGAGAACAAATGATTATATCATGGGACCCTAACACCCTACATGACTGGGAATAAAGATGCTTATCTTCTACAAATTTTCAATCAATTTTGGTAACAATATAATCCCCTCTCCACAACACAATATGGAGTATGTGCCAACTTTAACTTGGTCACCAACACATACTTTCCATGCCAAATGCTTCCAAATCACTGGAAATTCCTATACTAATTCCTTCCATTAAATTGATACATTTTTTATACTTTTTCTTGGGCTTCTAATCCAATCTAGAAAAGATACAGGCATGATATACTTTCGCTCATTTATTTTTCTCTACAACCATTTAGTTGTAATAACTTGCTAAAGACTTTTTGTTTCCAAAGAGCTACCAAAAATATGGATGTTATTCAAGCCCCACCCACCCTCTTCGTTTAGTCTAGTTATAATCTCCCTCTTAACTGGAGGAATTATCTCAGTTTCTTTCTTCCCAAACAAAAGGAAATTAAAACAAGTTTTCCTTTCTAGAACTCCCTTTAAAATAGATGTCATTAAATACCAAAATACTTGAATAGCCTTCAAGACCAAGTTTACTACGGTCAACCTCCCTCCTATAGGAATCTGTCTGTTGCACCTAAAATTTAACCTTACCTCCACCTTTTCATGTAGCCATCCCTAGTCCATTTTATGAAAAATCCCAAATATTTAAACCCATCTTGGAAATTTAAAAGCTTGAAAAGGAACATCTTTGTTAGCCTATACTAATATTCTTGGTCAAGACCATGAAAATAAATTGTTGATTTTTGAACATTTAGTTATATTCTTGTAGTTATGCCATAAGTGTCCACTTTTCATGTAGCTTCCTTACTTCCCTGTTGTTTCCACTTGAGAACAATAAGACATCATCAACAAATAAAAATGGTGTTAAAGAGACAATCCTAGCAATTTTGACACCTTAGGTAATACCTCTTCTTTTAACATCCTAAATAGCTCTAGTCAAACCTTCAATAACTAACAAGAAAAGTAAAGGTGATAATGGGCATCCCTGCCTTAGGATAAGAGATGGCTTGAAGAAGTTGGAAGTTAAGCCATTCATAAGAATGGAAAAGGAAATAGAGGTAATACAACCCATAATCCATGTGAATACATGAAGATTGAAACCCACATGAAAAATCATCAATTTTAGATATAACTAAGTAACTCTATCATATGTTTTGGATAGGTCTAGTTTTAGCACCATAGCTGGAAGGTTTTTTGTTTTTATAGAATGCATCCCATCTTGAACTGCTCCAATGGCCTAAAAAATCTATCTTCTGGCCAGAAAACCAAATTTTTCTTGTGAAATAAATTCAGAAATGTTTTCTTCACTCTTATTATCATGATCTTGAAATACTTATAAACATGGTTGCATAAAGATATAGGCCCAAACTCATCAAAAAAATTCAGCTTATCTTTCTTTTGGATCAAGGCTAAAAAAAGTAGAGATAAAGGCTCCTAATACCTTGCCAGAATTCCTAACTTCCTTAATAACCCTTAACATGTCCTCTTCTACTAAATCATAGAACCCAATAAATAACTCTATGGTCCATCCATCTGGCCTAGGGATTTTATACTTTTTGAATAAATCAAAAACTAATTTCAACTCATCCTTTGAAGTTTCCTCCATTATCATGGGATTGTCTTCTTCTAAAACAAAACTAGGAAAATTGGATGTTAGTTGAACATAATTTCTACTATGTTTTCCCTATCTTGTTTTTTTTAAATGGACTAAAAGTGAGAGACTCCTAAATATGCTAACTATGAGAACTTATTTATTGAGTTCCTTACTACATCTTGCATTTCCTATATTGTATTTATCTTTTTCCTATGGTTAGAAAAATTATGAAAACACTTTGTATTCTCATCCCCCATCTATAGTCACACATTTTACTTTTCATCCTCCACTCAACCTCTCTCCATTCCAGTAACCTTCTCTTCCTCATTTCCAATCTTTGTAATTTTAGTTTCTTCTCATTGAAATTTCTTGGCTCATTCTTGTCTTACATTTCACCTATCTCCCTCTAAATTTTTTTGACTTCACTTTACTTCTTTATTTTATTTATAGCCTACTAAGACACTGCTCTTTTAATCTTCGTTAAAGCCTCTGAAAACTTAAAGATTTATGTCTCCCTAGATTCCACATCACAATGAACCCATTCTTTGGTTACTAGTTCTTGAAACTCCCCCTCCTCTAGCAACTGAGGATTAAACTTGAAGCAATTAGCAGGCTTATTGTCTTTCTTTTTTATCTGGATAAAAATAGAAAGATGATTATAGCTTCACTTTGTTATCCCCTATGATTTGATCCTATTTGATACACTTAACAAATTATCCGAAAATAAAAACCTATCTATCTCTTAGAAACCCCAAATTTACTAGGCCTATTGTTTTTCCATGTTAGAATGAGCTTTATGGGCTCTACATCAACCAACCCTACCTCGTTAATTTTGTGCCTAAAGAAATTTTCCAATCTTCCCATCCTTGTTGAACCCCCTACACCTCGACTCTACTTGGAGTCAAATTAAGATCACCACATAGAATGACTCTCTCCCCCTTGATGCACCTTTAAGAGAATAACTCTTCCCAAAACAATTGCATATCTTCATAGGGACAATAACAATTAATAATAGAGATATTATGTCCCAATTCTTTGAATAAAAACTGTGTGCATACACCTTAATCTAGAACAATAAATTGACATAAGCGAATTGTTTTCTTCCATCCTATTAGAATTCCCATTGAGTTTCCTAGAGCATCTAAAGCCAAAAAAATCCCAAACTCTGAATATTTTACATAGACTCTTGACAACATTTTTACCCTCACCCATAATTTCTTGAACCAAAATGACATTAGTCTTATGAAGCTCAACCAACCTCGCCAAAGAAATTCTTTTAGAGGGACTATTGAGACCTCTCCTATTGATATATATAATTATTATTTGGAAACTTTGGTGTGGTTTTGTCCCACTCTAAGGACCCCTTTGATGTATTTCTATGGATTTTTCTTGGGCCTGGTCCAAGAGAGATTTTTTTCCTACTAAGGATGTATCTAGTTCCTTAATAGGTCAAGTCCAAGTCCCCTTTCTACCCCTTTCTCCCAAATCTATTTCACCACCTTTCTTATTCTCAAAGAATATCTAGTATTCCCTCTAGTTTTTTAATATGCCCCCAAGTTCAAATTCCTAGAGGGAGGTTGCCCTTTAAGAGTGAAATCTCCAAATGAACTTTCAAAATTGGAGATAGGGCTTAAGTTTTATTTCCTAGGATCATAAGTATTAGATTCCCGAACTAGGCTTGAAACCTTAGGCCTTACAAATCCCCTATAGCCCTTCCTAATTGTTTTTGGAATCTACACTAGAGATAGCCAAACTTCATCATTTCCTATATCCAAATTAATATTGACCTCTTCCAATACAATTTCATAGTTATTCTTTAAATACTTACCAATAACACAGGTTACCATGTTTGAATCCTTCTCTCATACTAGCTCTATTAGGCTAGTGTCTCCTTCCAGGATAGGTTACACACCCTCAACACGAGTACTATCTAAACCCTTATCTTTCTCCAAAATATTATCCAAAGTCTTGGGTTATAATTCCTTCTTTCTTTTGTTCCCTTATGCAATCGAAATAGGGATTATGACCTCTTTCTAAGACTAATGCCCCTCAATGTATTCTTGATTCTTTGGGATCTCCACAACAACCTTTGAGCCAAGGTGCTTTGAGTCCAGAATTTTCTTGTGAAGGCATGAGAACAATATTTAGCAATGTGACCATACACTTGACATTGAGCACATCTTAATAGAATTTTATCGTAGTCCAGAACTTGAAAATGAACTACACTCCCCACCACAATATCCATGCTTCTCATAAGGCCTTTACTCAAATCCATCTCATCCAGAACACTAGACACCATCCAATAGGCACTTGACTCGAAGACTACATCTATGTTTACTATTTTCCTTGGATGATCACCAATCTCCTTGAGAACCTTTTAGGACTACAATTCCAATGGCAATATGAGAAATTTAACCCAGATTAGAATACCCTTAGTAACCTTAGTGTGTGGATCAAAACACACAAACCAAGTTTTCAACACTAGAAAGGTTGATCCCTAATGTCATCTACCCTCCAGTATTTTCTTTGAAACCTCCTTTGACCTAAATTAAACCCAATCCACCCTCTGGTAAGAAGGTGAAATACTAGCCCATAACCAAGTATTGGTGCCCAAACCCTTTGGATCCAATCATTAAGGATATGAACAAAAATAAAACAACCAAATAATTTTCCAATGAGAGCTTTACCTAAGTATTTTGGCACTTGTTCCACTCATAAGTCCTCCTCAAGCACCATTATTTCCCTAGCTCTTATATACTTAATCACATTTTTTACCTTCTTAGCTTTCTAGAACTCAAATGGCCCCTCAAATCGACCTTTCCACGCTTAAAACCCCACTCAATGTTTCATGATTCATGCCTTGACCAAGAAGCCCTAAACCCCACAACCCTTTCTCTACAACTGGTATGTGTTTTTGATGGAATGAGGTTGAGAAGAAAGGCTTGTTTCCAAAACAATCCTTGGATTCCTTTCCAAAAACCTCTGCATGCAAAGTCTAACCTAGAGTTCCATCTACAATAACTGATACGCAATGTCTCATTTCCTCAACAATCTCACTAGACAATCAGATCGTCAATATCCCTTCAAGTCCGCTCCTACACGTACCAATGCTTTTAGGAGCTTTACCATACTCTGGACAAAGTGGCAAGTCTACCATCCTATCCAATTTTCCTAAGTTTATTTTTTATTTTCCCTCAACGGTGTAAACCCTCCATGTACAAGATCATTATCCCTAATGTACAAGATCATTATCCCCAATAGATGAATTAGACCCTCCAATAATCCAATTGGTAAAAATCTAGATACCTTCTTATAAAAATATCATATAAATCTTTAAAATAATCCAACTCATCGCAGAGCTCCATCCTCTCTCTTTTACCTATAATTGAAGAGAATAAATTCGTTATATTTTTAAAACAAATTCATTATAACAATATGCTTTCATCAAGTCGACAAACCTCCTAGATTTTAAAAACTAATAACTTTTTATTCAATTCAAATTATATCCATTTGGCATAGGGGAATATAAACTCCATAAACTATTTTTACAATGACATCCATGTGAATATATATATATATATATATATATATATATATATATATA
>SNQJ01S0116501.1:0-15180 GCA_010110895.2 Picea sitchensis | reverse complement strand
TCATGGACGGTCCTTGACCCAAGCCTTTCTATGGTGCTATCTTCACGGTCTCCAATAGTTGTTGTATTGCTATCAACTGGTCCTGCACCTTCTGGTGTTTTTCTTATTGTTTCCTTGTTGCTTATTTAATGGCCTCCTTTGCAACATCCCGTACTGGGTAGCTTATTTTTTCCATGTCATCATCTGTCATATTATAGACAGGTGGTACTTTGTGCACTTTCATCTTTTTTCACGTAGCTATGGCTGGCCTATTCCCCTTATCTTTTCATTTGACCCATGTTCTTGGAACTGGTTGTTGTGTTTCTTCTAATGTTGGTCCTATATTTGACATATTTCCTATGCCATTGTGTTTCCCATTTCCATGTCCCTTGTCTAATGCTTCCTCGTCGTTGTCTAGTTCTTCTTCTTCGTTCGGGTGTTCCATTTGTTCTCCTAGAATTTTTCATTCATCTTCCCAATCATTGGTGATCAGGCATACATCATCTCCCATCAAGTTTTAGATGGTTGGAAGCCACTGGTGCACAAGGTCCCTTTTGGCTTGAATGTACATATGGTGCATCCCTTCTTTAAAGAGCACAATATCCTAGTAGGTCTCTACAGTATGGGCAGTGACGCATGGTGTGTGCTAGATTATGTGCCTAATTGTGTTAAAGTAGACATAGAAAGTGGCATTGTTATATACTTGTCTCCTTTTGTTTGTCATATGCCATAGGTTTGCATACCAAGCAACTGCATTACCTCTGTTGAATTTTCTCAAACTTTGGTAATCCCCAAGATCCTTCCAGCCAACTAGTGCGATCAATATGAGAAGCCAGGCATAATGAAGCTTCATGCATTTCTCCTAGGATTCTATGCAATCTATCAAAAATTTATTTACCAAAAATGTGGCCCAATTCATTTGGACCCCCTCTATGCACTTTTTTGCAGCTGCGATTATTTGACATATTTCTTGTGTTATTGTGTTTCCCATTTCCATGTCCCTCGTCTAATGCTTCCTCATAATTGTCTGGTTCTTCTTCTTCGTTCGAGTGTTTCGTTTGTTCTCCTAGAATTTTCCATTTGTCTTCCCAATCATTGGTGATCAGGCATACATCATCTCCTATCAATTTTTAGATGTTTGGAAGCCACTGGCGCACAAGGTCCCTTTTGGATTGAATGTACATATGGTGCATCCCTGCTTTAAAGAGTGCAATATCCTGGTAGGTCTCTACAGTATGGGTAATGACGCATGGCGCGTGCTAGATTATGTGCCTAATTGTGCTAAAGTAGACATATAAAGTGGCATTGTTATATACTTGTCTCCTTTTGTTTGTCATATGCCATAGAGGTTTTCATACCGAGCAACTGCATTACCTCTGTTGGATTTTCTCAAACTTTGGTAATCCACAGGATCCTTCTAGCCAACTAGTGTGATCAATATGAGAAGTTGGGCATAATGAAACTTCATGCATTTCTCCTAGGATTCTATGCAGCCTATCAAAAAATTATTTACCAAAAATGTGGCCCTATTCATTTGGACCCCCTCTGCGCACTTTTTTGCGGCTACGATTATTCGACATATTTCCTGTGCCATTGTGTTTCCCATTTCCATGTCCCTCGTCTAATGCTTCCTTGTCATTGTCTAGTTCTTCTTCTTCATTCGGGTGTTTTGTTTGTTCTCCTAGAATTTTCCATTCATCTTCCCAATCATTGGTGATCATGAATACATCATCTTTTGTCAATTTTTATATGGTTGGAAGCCACTGGCACACAAGGTCCATTTTGGCTTGAATGTACATATGGTGCATCCCTTCTTTGAAGAGTGCAATATCCTAGTAGGTCTCTATAGTATGGGAAGTGACGCATGGCGTGTGCTAGATTATGTGCCTAATTGTGTTAAAGTAGACATAGAAAGTGGCATTGGTATATACTTGTCTCCTTTTGTTTGTCATATGCCATAGGTTTGCATACCGAGCAACTGCATTACCTCTGTTGGATTTTCTCAAACTTTGCTAATCCCCAGGATCCTTCTAGCCAACTAGTGCGATCAATATGAGAAGCCAGTCATAATGAAACTTCATGCATTTCTCCTAGGATTCTATGCAGTCTATCAAAATTTTATTTACCAAAAATGTGGCCCAATTCATTTGGACCCCCTCTGCGCACTTTTTTGCAGCTGCGATTACTGTGGTCGACACCTCGTCCTTGTGACATTTCCTCGACAATTTGTAAGACAAAACCTACGTTGAAAATTGCACAACATCATCACTTATGTTTGTGACATCCAACCCCCTCTTCCCTCTTAATGTGTGGAACTTGTCCTTCATGGTCTTCGACAATGATTTCTCCCCTACCTTGTTTGTGAACAGTGTTTTCGGATCCTCTCCTACTTTTTGAAAACCTATGATCCATGTAATTAGTTGGGTGTTAATCGATACCGATGGGTCTAGCCACAAGGTTCCTCCATGGACACAACATAGTAACAATTTGACACGGGTGGTTATTTTGAAACTTCATCCAAAATGTGGGATCTCCAATAGGTTCAATATTCCTTATCTCTCAAGTCTTGTTGCCAAAGTCTATGGTTCAAGTAGGATTTCCTTTTTCCCTAGTATGTTTTTGGTGCACAAATATTTCTCCTATGCCATCTCACGAATCTTGTGTTCATCTGTGATGTCTTGGTCTACAAACTTTAGGGAAACAATATTTCTTAGCATGTCCCCTTCAACAATTACACCAAGTGGTATTTCCGGTGTGACCAGTGGGTATTTTCCATCTACGGGTACTTTAACTTGTGGTGTGGTGTATTTTCATGGTGGTATATGGTACCTATGAAAACTTGACTACGAGGCCGAAGCTCCAGGTGTTTCCACGAAGACTGGTGCAACTAGTGGTCTTTTTGTTTGCTTGTGTATTGCAGTTGTTGGTGCTCCAACTTTTGGTGGGGCCATTGTTCTCTGTGACTAATTTCTTTCCTTTCTCTTTGTTGGTTATGGTACGGCTATGGTTTGGATATATATGCTTTGTTTTCTCATGACTCTTAACAATTGGAAATAACCTTCCATGTCGGGCCCTGATGCGCTTTTATCACCCTTCGACAATTGTACAATTTCTTTCACACCCAATCTAAATGTCGAATCCGGTCAAATTTTGTCATCAATACTTTCCTTATTTTGGAATTAATGATAAATATTTCGCCAGATTTTTCCTTTGATCTGCCAGTTTGTCCTGATCCTCAACGACGTCTTATATTTATGACTACGCGTCTCTAGGACATTTTGTCATTTATGGATTCTTAATTGTCGTTTATGTGCTTTAATTCCCTTAACGATCTTTTCCCATGCTTGACTTTTGCTCAACTTAATTTCCTTTGCATCATTTTTGGTATCTGTGCTATACTCTATTTTTCTACATGATACTTCTTCCTATCTACCTTTGTATTTCTTCTTTCCCACTTTTTATTTTTTTCTTCCTTTTTCTACTTTTGTTGATTTTTGTATTTTACCTCCCTATGTGCTATACTCTATTTTTCTACATGATACTTCTTCCTATCTACCTTTGTATTTCTTCTTGTTTTCCCACTTTTTATTTTTTTTCTTCCTTTTTCTACTTTTTGTTGATTTTTTGTATTTTACCTCCCTACTATAGTACAACTACTATGATACATGTGTTTCTGCACTTTTCAGATTAATGTGTAGATGGTCGATCGTCTCTATAGAGTTTGAGCCAACTTCCATTCACCATTCCTCCAAGATATTCTCCATTCAAGGTTTCCAACTGCACAAGACGTACCTCTGTCGCATGTTGAATTAGTTATAGTCCTAACCAATGCATTCAAAACTTTCATGGATGATGCATGAACTTACTATCATAGAGTAATACTAAGTTGTCGACTTGAAACTTTTTTTGTTTAATGTGTCTTTCATGCCATGTCTTTTCTCTTGCCTTCTGAACTTGCTGATGGAATCCTGCGACAAAGTGATCTTCTTCAATTTGTAGCAATTGTGACAATCTTTCCTCCACTGAACCAGAATCTGAAAGATTAGTAATTACTACGATGCGCAGGCTAGGTACAATAAAATCCATCGGAATCACTGCTTCTTAGCCATGGACCAACCTAAAAGATCTCTATCCTATCAACCTTTTGCTTGTAGTCCTATAGGCCCACAAAATTGCAGGAACCCTTAAGTCATAATCATCTCTTCCTACATTGCAGATCTTTTTCAAAGCATTTTCTAGAATTTTATTAAAATATTTTATTATTCCATTGGCTTGAGTGTGATATGATGTACTCTTTTGATGATGGATTTGAAATTCCTCAATCAATGTTGCAATTGTCTTCTTCGGAAAATGTGTTCCCTGATCATTGAGTAGTATGTGCGGACATCCAAATCGTGTGACTACATTCTCAAATAGAAACTGCACAACAGTCTTTGCAATGTAGTCTATGACAGGTTTTTCTTATGCCCATCTGGTCAAATACTTTGTCGCAGTGATTATGTACATAGCTCCCGATCTTCTTGTTGATGAGTTGATTGGTCCAACAAAGTATATTGCCCATTTATCAAATGTTTACAACATAACCTATGGGTACAAAGGAATCTCATCCCTCATGGATGGCTTTCCCACCCTTTGACATACATCGCATACCTGAAGTATTCCTTACCATGTTTATAAAGCGTGGGCCACCAAAGCCCTACACAAAAAATCTTATGCATAGTTGCTTTACCTGCGTAGTATCCTCCTACAATCCCTTTGTGCGCTTTTGTGAGTATCATAGGCCTTTCATGCTCTAGCACACATCATCTCAGTATTCCATCTGCACCTAACTTGTATAAGTTCCCTGCCATGAGATGATAGTTTGTTTCTTTAAGCAATAATTATTTCTTCTGCATGATTGTCATGTCTAATGGGGCCATTCATGTACTTATAAATTGTACAATGTCTTCAAAATAATCGTCTGCCATTTTAACTGAAAATAGTTGTGCATATGTAAATCTGTCATCGATATTCCCTGCATCTTCTTCTGATAGTATATGGGATAAATGATCTGGTCCTACATTCAACTTTCATCCTTTTATCCATCATCTTGTCTTAGTTTTATTTGATAATATTCTCATCTATAGTAAAACATGGGAAACCCATCTTTCCCATGTGGATCAAGTTCTCCATCTCCTTTCTCAGCACCAACTTTTCCTCAAACAATATAAATGTGCCTTTGGCACCTCAGAAATGGAGTATTTGGGTCATATTATCGGCAAGGATGGTGTAAGGGTGGATCCTAAGAAAATTGAAGCTATGCAGGATTAGCCTCGCCCCAAAACTCTCAAGAGATTTCATGGTTTTATGGGCTTAATGGGACATTATTGCAAATTTGTTAAAAATTATGGCAAAATTGTAGCACCTCTCACTGCTCTCCTTAAAAAGAATTCCTTCAATTGGACTCTTGTTGTTGATCAATCCTTCCATGCTTTGAAAGAGGCTATGTGCACAACTCCTATCCTGGCCCTTCCCGACTTCAAAAATACTTTTCTCCTAGAATGTGATGCTTCTAGGAAAGGAATTGGTGCAATTCTCATGCAAAAAGGATGACCGATGGCCTTCACCAGCAAACAACTTTTGAAGTGCCATTTGGTCCAATCAAACTATGAAAAGGAAATGTTGGCTATTTTTCATGTCGTGGATCTCTAGAGTCAATATATATAGGAATGTGAAGGGGTATGGAATGTAGTATACCTAGGGAGGTAATATGGGGTACCTAGGGAGGTACCCAATGCGAATGTGCTTATGTATTATTAGTGGAAACCATTCAATGTAAGGTGGACTAGGTCCACTATATTATTAAATAAGGCCCATTATGGTAGTTAGATATAATAAATAGACTTTCTAGAAGATTCTTTCTCTAGAATGTTCCTAGAAGATAGAGAATGTTATATAAAGAAGTGTAAGCAACATATTGGAGCATAGTGAAGAATATTGTGAATGTATCAAGCATTGCTTTAAGAGTGGTATCCTTCAATAAGGATTAATATATGGTGTTACACTACCTCAATGGTTTTGACTATTTGAATGTGTTCATTATTGGTGAATGGTTTAGTTTATTCTTGGTTATTTCTAAAGTATATTTGCATATCTATTCAGGTACTTAATAGGTTAGATTCCAAGAAGGTGACATTGAGGTTTCTTAGTGGAATGTTGGGCCTCCAAAGGCCAATAACCATGCCACATGTGCCAAAACGTTGTGCCATAACCTCCTTCCATATGATCAAACCCTAGCCTTCTTCATGGTGATGTCATAAGCTAGGTAAGTGACGTCCAAGCCTCCAAAGGTTGGCATCCAGGTAGGAGAAGGTGTGAGCCCTCCATCTAGGCTTGTCATAGAGCCTCCAAAGGCAATGAAATCCTATGTTATAATTATCACCAACTTGCCCCAAATGTTGGGTCTTTGCATCCATCCTTGGACTCCAAATCCTCCATGAAGGTCTGAACTAGTCGTCTCCTCATGAACACCTATCTACGAGGAAAGGTCCTGCAAAGACAAATCGATATGCCCTCCAAGGGTCCATAAGTCACAATAATCACGCCAAGTAATCCACATCTAATACTAAAACCACCTAAACATGTGCATCAAACTCCCCTTTTCAAACTAAACAAATGCTCAAAGACGTTATACAATTTGTCAAATTTAGGTGTGGGAGGGGTGTCAAGGAATCCTATTGGGCCAGTCAATCCACAAGTCCAAGGTGTTTCCTAAGAAAAACCTATCTAAGTCATGTAAAGAAGATGAAGTGGATGGGGTAATAATTTTGGGCATGAGGTTCACGACATACAAGGGTTCGTAGTGTCTCATTTATGGGTGCCTTTGTAGAGGGTGTGTTGCATCTTCATTTTCAATGCATCATTTTTCCAAGCCCATTTATTTGTCATTAATTAATTAAAGCCCATAAGAATTGGGTACTCCAAATGAGTAACATAATACTTGGGAGGCAGTGCTGCAATGTCACTTGAAGGGAGAGGTACACATAGTTCCATAGGGGTAAAGAAAAGGTTTAGTGCGCTTGTGTAGATCCCTCAACAAGTGGGATGTCTATATAAAATGGAAATGTTTCTTGCAGGTCTTTGATTTTTTAGGAGAAACATTTCATTGTTCTCAAGACCTATTTGGGGGAGCATCTAGAAAATTACAATCTTGGCTTTTATCTTTTTCCAACTACATTCCCTATGTGCCTTCAGCCCCTTCTTCCCATGAAATGAGGTACAATCCCTTCTCGGGTCAGTGCACCCGAAAATCCCAAAATATGAGGAAACAGAATGGAAAGAGCACAGAAGGTGAAAAGTATGGTTAGGAATGGATGATGACTCTTCAAGGAACCCCCCAGTAGCACCCTATCCCCAAGGATGACCAACTTAATAGGAAGAAATGACACCCACCAAGGTTAAATAAGGGAAAGAGTATAATTTGCAAGAAAATGTTATGTAATCAAGAAAGAATTCTTTGCAACATGTTCAAATGCTTCAATTTTTAGAGTGGCATACCATGATACCAGAATTATTACCTCATGAAGCAAGACCTATTGTCCTTTGGGGCCAGACTAGTCTGATGGATGCTCCTCTATTGTTGGTTATCTATGATGGCACATAAATGAATAGGAGGGCCCCTATGGGGCTATGCTAGTAAATATAGCTCTTGGCACTCCATGTCTACTACATGTGGGCCTCGAGCTATGATATCCATAGTTACCCCTAGTGCGAGGGGGTAAAAAGTCTCTTTTATCAAATGTATCAATTACAATGTCAGAGATCCCAATCATTTCCCTGAATTATGGTCTGACAAATATAAATAGGTCATCCAAAAAGAAGACGACACTGAACAAGTAGTAACTCGGGAGTGGGCGAAGCATCTAAGGAAATATGACATTCTTTCCCTACTCAAGTGCCCACATTTTGGTCGTGTTGAGGTTGTTCAGTCATGCGTATGTTTCCTACTCACCAGATTGCATGGGGGATATATATGGTTGGAACGACCCTATCTTATTGACCAGAACACCATACACAAGAGTTTCATCCTTCCCACTTATGGAGAAGACCTGAATGATAGTCTCAGGGGAAAGGATGCAGCTTAGGAGGAGATCTATTCTAGATTCTTCACACGCAGAGGAAAGTGATGGTTTGTAATTAATAATCTAACTGTCAGGTTGTAACATGGCTACTTGCATGCAAGCTCATTTGCAAGTGTCAAAAGGAGGAATGCACTATAGGATTATTCCTCACAGTGGAACGATGTGTTAATGGGATTCAAATGGCCTGGGCCCAAAACCTACCAAAAGAGTTCATCATTGGTTGTCTCGACATTCAGGATCAGGGAAAGGAATTTTACTATAGTTGGATCATCCTTTTGTTGGGTATGGTGCTATGGAGACCACCACCTAGATTTGAAATTGACACAGAAGGTGCCCCCTCATCTATTTCTTCTCGGTTTCTCCCTCTCCAACATTCCAAGAATACAAAGGTCCACACAATAGTCGTCAAATCCTTCCACCCAATGGTCACAGTTAATAATAGCTTCCGATGAGAGGGTCCACATCCCAACAAACATAATCAACAAGTATGTTTATTATCTTGAATTCAAGTTTAATTTCTAGAACATTTTGATACCTCCCCATGTAGCCACCGACAAGACGGAAGTCGAGCCCCCTTCTACATCTCGAAAAGGGACATCATGACGAGAGTTTCCAAATGGCCCACGGACTACTGGCCTCCCTTCTCAGAGGTGCAAGATGGCTTCGAGATAAGAACAAAGACATTCCAGGAATAGAATAAGGCCACGACTGCTACCTGGAGACAAGAGAAATTTGTTGTGTCCAAGGAACATGAGTCTCCCCTTTCAGATGAACGCATGCAGAGCGGTGGTGGATCTGACACAAAGGTTGTGGCTATCATAAAGTGAAAATGATCTTCCAAAACTCATGTCCAACCCCCTATTGACCTTAATAGTAGTGCAGAGGATGATCGCTCACCCTCCCCAAGTGCAACTCCAATCGTCGAAAAAGTCCCAAAAACCTCAACTCAAATGAATATTTAGCTTGATTCAGGAAAACATAGATGCACCACTACCATGCAGCGGCTAGAGGTTGGCTCCCAAAGTTCTAATCAAAAAATCTCCAAGATGTTGAAGTAACTTCGCACGCAATTGGCCAAAAAACAAGCGTTCCAAAAGGATATGGTGTGGAAGGTGGACACCCTAGGCCAACAACTTGCGTTGTCCTCATCTCCAAAATCTCCACCCCTGAGACCATAGACCATTGATGCCATGGGACCAAGCCAACGACAAGTGTTGAGTGCCATCCCACTTGCCACAATACCCTCCGACTCAACAAGGACATAACTCAACTTTTCATAGGTCCCTACAGCCACAATACAAGTATTTATCACTACCATGATCTATGAGCTTGGGGAGAGAAACTCGACTCTTGCATGAGAGTAGGCCCAGTTATTCCTTCAACTTGATCAGGAGGTCTCCATCCATGTAGACACCAAATCTCGATTGCACCAAGAATCCAACACACGCCGAGAAGTTGAAGCTACTAGGAAAAACCTTCAGGACTTGAATATCGTTATGATTGTTATGCATACATAAGCTAAGTGATCCAAGGGATCAAAATATTCTCAAAAATAAAAGTGCTCGGAATTGCTTCAAAATGGACTCATGCATAGGCCTCATCCTCATGATCCCAACACAACTTGAACGGGTTCAAATGGACGTTGTATGTCAGATATCGCGTTCTGTCCACTTTTCCAAACAAGCAAAATTTTGTTGACTGTAGACTCCATACAGTGCTGACATGGAAGGGTCGTACTGCTGACGTGGTAGGGTTGTACTGCTGACGTGGCAGGGTCATACTGTTGACGTGGCAGGTGACCATACTGACACGTGGCATAGGATGGCATGGAAAGTGATTAGCATGGTATGTGGACCAATCAGACATTGACATGTGTCATGGTGATGGACCATGTGTATGGTGCCATGTGGCCCAGACATGGCCTGCCACGTGGCACCCCTCTGTGGTGTAAAAGGTTGTTAGAATCCACCGGTCTTGAACCCGTAATCTCTGGCATGGGTGAATGACTTGGCACAGGCTGGGCTACCAGCCCGCCTACCACATGTTGCTTACTCTATAACCTTTGAACAAGTATTTAAGTTTATAGCAAGGTTTTTCCGGGCGGAGAAAGCGTCGAGGCTTAGCGCCAGGCCTTATTCATACCATATACACATATGCATTACCCACAAAACTCAGTGTGGGGATCAAGTGTTAGCCCTTGGTCTAACCACATAGAACATATCCTTTGGCATGGATTTTAACATAGAACTTGGCCGCATGACCACCTTTTGTGCACGTTCCAAGAGGTAGCTAACGGATCTGGATTTGGCATTGGAACATGGCCATATGGCGCCCATGCGACCGACACCTCCACCGGATAAGGTGTTGGCTACCTAATAGTTCGACAATTTGCTCAATTTTATGGGATGCACATGACAACTGAATTTTTGGCACGTAAAACACACAAAGGCTAGGTTAAGACATTCCAGGTGCGTTCTGGCGAGCATAGATAGCAAAGAATTGGGAGAAACTTCCAAGGAGTGATTCCAACTGAGTTTTTGTCCAAACCAGGTGCAGGAAGAACCCAACTAGGGGTTTTTGGACGTTTTGGAGCCATTGAAGCCATATATTTCTCTTTATGGGCATTGTAAAGCACTAATTTTGACACTTTGAGCATTAATGAAAATGATACATTGGAAGTTGGACTAAGAGATGTAGCCCAAGAGAGGGGCGAACTCCTTTATCATTTTGTTGTATTAATATGTGTATTTTGATGGTTGTTTGTGACTGTTTATGTTGCTCATGATTAAGAAAAAAAATCAATTAAGTTTTATGTGTTTGTAATGTTAGGGTCCTATAATCATAGGTAACTCGATTCTTCGACTGTTGATTTGGCGTTTCTCTCGTGATGATGAAGTCTGGCTTGGTTGATCCTATTTTTCCCCTCCATCCATTTCGCCCGATCCTCCATCACCCTGATGCATCCTTCATCCACATTGCGCCCTCACTCCCTTGTCCTTTTGTTCAGTTGACTACATTCCGCTCGCCAGCCATCCATGCATAAACCAAACTTAGGCTAAAAAGAATAATAGATTAATAAGATTAGCAATAAAATTAATGTAGTTAAAATAAGTTAGACTAGTTAATAATTAATTAATTAATTAATAGTTAAATTAGTTTAGTAACTAGGTTAGTTTTTTATTAATTAAAGATTAAATAAAAGTTAAAAAATAAAATATAAAAACACAAAACAATAATAAAAAACAAAATATAAAACTTTTAAAACAAAACAAACCTNTAATTAATTAATAGTTAAATTAGTTTAGTAACTAGGTTAGTTTTTTATTAATTAAAGATTAAATAAAAGTTAAAAAATAAAATATAAAAACACAAAACAATAATAAAAAACAAAATATAAAACTTTTAAAACAAAACAAACCTAAATAAAACAAAAGCTAAATACAAAAATTAAAAAACATATATTAAAATATATAACATAAAACTAAAAATTAAAAACATAAAATAAAAACCCAAAATACAACCTATCCTAAGTTTCTACCCACCCCAACTTCACGCATACTCACCTCACATAAAAACAAATCATAAACAAAATATAAAACTTTTAAAACAAAACAAACCTAAATAAAACAAAAGCTAAATAAATAAAAAATTAAAAAACATATATTAAAATATATAACATAAAACAAAAAACAAAAAATTAAAAACATAAAATAAAAACCCAAAATACAACCTATTCTAAGTTTCTACCCACCCCAATTTCACGCATACTCACCTCACATAAAAACAAATCATTTTAAATTGATGGATATAAAGAATTCTGGAACCCCCCTGCCATCTGAAACTTAACGTCGGGGTCCGAAATGAAGTAGTTTATAAAACCACCCCCAGACACGTGGTGGCTCCACAATCCAGCGGACCCCCCCTCCTAAAACCGCTTACCACCTCAGGGGGGTCCGAAATATCACCCTTCCCAAACAAAACCACTTTCGCAGCATTTTTTGAAAAGTTTTCTTCCGAAGGGAATTCCGGGAAAAATAAAACGAATTTGGAAAAATAGAGAGAGGTTTTTCTCCATAATGGAATGAAGAACAAAAACCTCTCTCAGTTTTTGCACAAGTGCCATGAGTAGGGAGAATAGAAGCCATCTTCAAGGCCCATTTTTTCAGATTTTCATTTTCCTGTTGCAATCCTGATTTTGCGGAAGGTGTTTTGGTGAGTTGGAGGAGAATTTGGCGAAACCGAAGGGCGTTTTTGTCCAAAACATGCCCATTTTCAATAACCTCCTTCAATTTTTTCCCAGGCATCATAATTAAAGAGAAACATATGTCTGTGCAGTTCCCTTTTTTGCAGAAATTCAGCGCGTCTTTCATGGCGAACAGTTCAATATTTTCAGAGATTTTTGTTATTTTTGGCCAGGATTGCCCATCTTTCAAAGAAGGAACTCGAAAGTGACACTGTTGATAGGTTTTTGGCCCCTTAAAATAGGATCTGATTCTGTTGTTGTGGAAACTGTTTGATCTTGTACTATTTTTAGTATTTCAGTTCCTGTTTAATAGGATCTTTGTTTTTTATGTAAAGGCTATAAAGCTTATGTTTTCAAGGGGAATGGGGTTAGACTAGCAGGGAGATGATAGGGAGATATTCTTGTCCACTGTAAGTGTTTCAAAACTATAAGTGATTATTATGGAGGAATACAAAGACTATGGATTTCCAGATTCTTGTGTCATGTTTAATGTGGTGAAGTGCTTTTTTTATGTAACCTGCTACTTTCCTGTTCATCTGCCCTTTTCTTTCCTGTATTGTTTATGAGAAGAATAAGTGTGGGATTTGTTCTTAAAACACCCTATGCTGGCTCCTACAATATTTATTTTTTCTTCCCATGTTTGAAATGTAGAATTGTGGTGATATCTGCTTTGCATTTGAAATGAATTCTCTCTCTACTCTTATTTTCCCATCTCATATGATTTAAAGGATCCACTGAATATGATTACCCCACCTGGTTATATTTAGTTTCTTAGCTATTCATTTCATTCAACACTTTATCTTTTGACTCCATTTTGCCCAATGACCTTTTTCTTGTCTCAACCAATTCAAATCCATAAACAAACCCATATTATGCATAACTAGCCTAATATCTTCTTTCCAACAAAGTTATATCAGACAGAGAGATCCCTCTCTGAGTCTTGGAGGGCTAGATCCCTGACTCGAAGTGGTTTTGATGTTTCCTCTGTGACTGCCCCCACAACCTTGGGAAAATTTATAGGGTGCTAACATGTAACTTGATCCTATTACCCAAGCACATACAAATTTCACTTGCATTTTTAAAGAGACTCAAGCCTTTCATTTTCAGATCAAGTTGGTATCAGAGCATAGGTTTTTGAAGGTTTGATTGTTTCCAAGTGTTTTTTTTTTATTCTTACAAGCTTGAAGCTCACAAGAGGAGAAGGTCAACTTGTAGAGCCAAGTTCTCAACTTTCAAGAAGGAGAACTACACAGTCACCTCAAGCTTCAAGGAGATATTCACCAAGTATGGCTCATGAGAAGAATCATGAAACTCTTACTTCAAAGGATGAAACTTTCAAAAAATATTACTATGATATGACAAAGATGGTGAAATTTTATTTGAAGAAATAAATGCAAGGTTGTAAGGTGAAAGCTCAAACCCTCAAAAGGCTAATGGAGATAGTGGTGATAAAACTCCAAAGGGAAATGGAGGGAATGGTGACACTCCACCTCCTTTACCTCCATCTTCAACCTCTTCTACCATTTCACAACCACCTCCAAATTCTCCAAAAGAACATGGTAAAACTTCTCTACAAACTCCTTTGCTTAAGCTTGATATTAAGTTTGAATTTCCTATGTACAATCGAGAGGTAAATGCTAAGAAATTGGATAACTGGATTCGTCAGATTGAAGTGTATTGTAGGAAACAAAGAATCAAAGATGATGAAACTAAGATTCAACTTGCTTATTTTACATTGGAAAGTGCAACACTCATTTGGTGGGAAGCCAAAACTCAAGAGGACATGAAGAAACATGGTAAAGTTTTATCCTCTTGGAATGATTTTATTGTTGCACTTAAAAGACAATTTTATCCATTAGCATACATGCAGAAAGCTATTATGGATTGGAAAAACTTTAGACAAGCTAAAGAGCAAAGTGTTCAAAGCTACACTCAAGAATTTAGAAGAAGGGCTTTGATTTTGGGTATAGATTTATCTTCTCAAGAAACTTTACTCAAATATATTGGAGGATTGCATAGCTACTTGAAGCACACAATACTTATGTTTAACCCTACAAGTCTATATGAAGTTTGTGTACATACAACTCATTTGGAAGCAAGAGGGAGGAATGAAACTCAAGAAGGCAACAAGAAGCCTTTTGTTAAAGGAGACAAGGGAAAGAGGAAATTCAAAGGAAATGGAAGAAATAATGCTTCAGTCAAGAAAGAGGGAGAGAAACTCTCATGTAAACATTGTTCAAAGGATGGCCATGATGAAGACCATTGTTGCAAACTTCATTCTGAAATGAGACCCAAAAATTTCAGTTATAAGGGGAAACCAAAGACTACTGCAACTACACAACATGATTTAGGTTCTGATTTGGGTGATGAAACAAATATTACAGCCATGGGTTTTCAAGGTAAGGATTCCATTGCAAGTACTAGTTCTTCAAGTAGTAGTAGCCTCAATGAAACTCAACATGTAAAAGAAAGAATAGATCTTTTCCACATAAGGGTTATTTCAAAGCATACCAAGATAAATACTACTTTTGATACAAGATCTCAAGAAAACCTCATATCTAAAGACATTGTCAAGAAATTAAAATTGGAAACTACTCCACATCCTAAACCATACCCTCTAGGATGGATATGTGACAATGCCAAATTGCATGTGACAAGAAGATGTAAACTTAAATTTGCCATCACTTCTGTTAAATCCCAAAATAGCACCATCATTTTGGTTGGGTTTTACGGTGGATAGCATGGCTATTGATAGTTTCCTCAATTCATTGTTGAGTCTTTTAGCTGCAAAATTTTAGATTTTGGTTTGACTTAAAAATAATTTGGATTGTAAAGTCT
>SNQJ01S0116500.1:27869-40080 GCA_010110895.2 Picea sitchensis | reverse complement strand
TTTAGTGTGTCCATTGCCTCCTCATGTGAAAATGTACTTGATCAAAATTTTCCATTGTTCATAATATTTCAACATCATCATCCAAATTCTTTGTTTATCATATCATCCATCAACAAATAATGTTAAGTAATATACAATAAATGCAATGTATCTACGGAGGATAATTAAGGTAATATGAGGTACATAGTGTGGTACCCAAACAGAATAATCAATATTATGTGGCCATAATCATGGAATAAGACCCACTTGGTGGTTGTTGGATAATGAATAGGCCCACAATGTAGTTGGAAGTATTAAAATTAATAATGAGAAGTAGTTGGCATGTAGCCCTAAGAATACTAATGAGAAAGTATACATTGTTAGGCTGTGAGTTCCTAGACAATCATAAAGTCCAAGATCACATATTCATGAGTTGTCATCCTTATCTTTTGATGAGTTGTTGTCATTATCCACTAGTGAGTTGTTAGATCTATATCTAGAGGTGGTTACATCAAGGTACTATATATTGATATCATTGCATGAATATATTGCAATAAAATGACTTAATATTTTTATGTCGTCACATGTCTTCGTGTCTATTTCTTAACATGTATGCACACAAGTATCATTATATTAGATATGTTAAGTATTGTATTGTATAAACATGACTTGTGGAATGATTCATTCCATTATGAGTAATTGATGGTGTTATTGTACCTTAAGGGTTTTCTCTATATTATTGTTGAATATTCTCGTGTGATCTATGTTTTATTTCGAAGTTCATGATTTCTATGTTTATCTACTAATTTACACTACAAGTGGTATCAAAGCTCTTTCTTGTGCCAAAGTGGGTTTTGATACCACTTGTAGTGTAACTTAGTAGATAAAAAATAGAAATGTTTAACTTCATAATAACAAAATAGATCACAAAGAATAAACATAAAATAAAAATAGAGAAAAAACTTTAATGTAGGGTAACACCATTAACAAAACAATTTTTTCTTGCTCATGCGCTTGAGTGACTGAAATCGAATTTTTAACTTGAAGAACTTGAAATGCTGTCAGGTTTTAGATTATAAATTTTATCATTTTATAGTCGACTAAGTTTCATGTGAGGTAGGTTTTCCAAGTTTTGGCAACTCCGTAGGTAACTGTGTTAGATGAGAAGCGGAGGCCATGGTTGAACCAGGTAGCAGACACTACCCGATACACACCAATCTGAACTTCACTACCCGATACACACCAACCTGAACTCCACTACCATCCCAGCTAGACCAGCGGACCAGGGTTCTCATCCTGCATCCTTGCCCCTCATTACTCTCTGACCACTTCCCAACATTCATATCACACTGACACCATTCCTCCTAACGCACTAACACTCTACCAACCTCTGTCAGAATTTCCTATGATACTTCTTGTAACATTCCCCCGACCACCCACAGGCCGGGAAAATGCCACTCCAAAGCAATCTCTCATGCTCTGACACTAGTTGGTAACATCCCCAGCCTTAAATAGGCCGGGCCATGCTACTCTAGGGAATGCTTTCATTCTCCTACTGTGGAACATACGGTAACATACCTAGTCATCAACTGAGTTATGCCACATAAATTTTCTCTGCAAACTGTATGCAACTTAAACAAATACATACAACACTCTTGTGGAAGCTTTACATATAAACATAAACAAACAATTACATTCTATAATATATGATTTTATACTGAAATAACAGTAACCACAGATATGCAACATATACAGGGAAATACCCATAACATACAGGCAATTATAATCACATATATGATAACCCGCAACATAAGCACGTAATTAAAAATGCAGCATATAATTTTATCATACGATTGGTACTTATCTTGGAAAGATTGTCACCAATTGCGTACAGACCGTCCACGAACCTCCCAGCCTTAGACTACACTGTTCATCAATCAAAACAGTGACTCACCCCTGAGCTGGGACTAAACTCCACCCGGGTAAAGGGTTCCTAACCAGGCTAAGGATCATGGACAACAGGAAAGACTCCATCTCAGGTGCTCACTCAACTAACAGCCTACAACCTCTCATTCCCCACATGTCTGTCCCACCCAAGGAAGTGTGCCCCTTCTCTTCTCAACAGTCCCTTGGCTGCCCCACTTCCCTTCCAGGGCTTCAGCAACAGGCCGGACCGAAAGTCTCAAAGCACTGTAGTTGCAGTTTAGCACCTTCGGGAATCAAGCCCCATCAATTATTTCGCTCGAAGAATTGCTCATGGGCCTGACAACCCGCTTATTCAATCCCGCTCCAAGCTAACCAAGTACACCAACCGGAAAAGGCTATGGAAACAAGCTCAAATATGGTGAAATGGATGTCTCAAGGATAACCGACTGCGTGAGTGAAAATGGTCATGGAATCATTGACTGTATAACTGAGTGATGGAAGGAATCATCGTGAAACTGATCGTGAAAGTAATGGCAAGAATGATGGTCAAGCTGCTAGTAAGAATCCTTGTGAAAAAAGTGACCAAAAAAGATAAGTCCCCACAATATGAATGCATGTCCCCAACTTGACACTTGTCATGTTGGAAGCTACTTTGGTCCACTTGTCCCCAACTTAGAACTTAGGATAAAATAATTATCCATACTTTATGCTTTAGGAAATATTAATATAATATTCCCTTTTTGGCTTAATCTCTCTAGCTTAGCCCTTTCCTTGACTTTTGTCCCTCCCTTTCCCTAACTGGTGAAGTTCAGTCCCATATCTCTTTTATCATGGTCGGTCTACGTGTAGCGATGTATTTTATATTAATCGCAAAACATGTACAAAATAGGCGCACTGGCCTTTAACATCTAGGCGCTCCAGCCTAATACCAAAACATAAGCATCCCAGCTTATAATAACTAGCTCACCAGCCTATCACACATATCATATACATGAGGCTCACTGACCTCCATACTGCGTGCACTTTAGTTACTGCGCACAGTATCCGAGAATGTGTGCAGTGCATGTGCGCACTATGCCATGAGAGGTGTATTACAAAAATGATGTCAAAACAACTCACCAGCTTTAGTATACTTACTTTACATTTATAATTGGGTTCAACCGAGGGATATTACAATCCCCTCCCCTTATTTATGCACTGTCCTCGGTGCGTCATACACCCATATACAACAGACTTTTCAAAAATCTTCAAAAAGATGCGGGTATTATATCTGCATTGCATCCTCGTGCTCCCAAGTAGCATCCTCAAGACTGTACCAGGTCCATTGGACCTTTACAAGCCCTATGGCTCGGTTCCAGAGATGCTTGACTTTCCGGTCCAATATGCACACCGAATGCACTTGAAAAGCGCCTTCTTGCTCCACCTGAATCACATTCCAATCAATAACGTGATTAGCATCAGGTATATATTTCTTTAGTAATGATACATGGAAGACATTATGAACAGACATAGATGCAAGCAATTCAATCATATAAGCAACTGGACCAATCCTCTCTAGGATTTCAAATGGCCCACAAAATATGGTTGCCAACTTGGTGCAGCTTCTCAGCTTCAGGGAACTCCTGTTAGCTTTTACTTTCAGGAAAACATGATCACCCACTTTGAATTCTCTATGGGTTTTGTTCTTATCAGCATAACTTTTCTGCCTATCTTGGGCAACTTTTAAATTCTGCTTAATTTTTATTATTTGGTCCTCCATCTCCTTGAGCAACTTTGGCCCAACTATTGTCCTATCAACTGGATTATCCCAACTCACCAGAGTATTGCACTTTCTACCGTAAAGTGCTTCAAATGGGCTCATCTTCAATGATGCCTAATACCCATTGTTGTAAGCAAATTCTACCAAGTGTAAGTAGTCTTCCCATTTCGATGGTTTGTCCATCACATACATTCTCAGTATATCTTCTATCACTCTTTTCACCCTCTCTGTCTGTCCATCAGACTCAGGATGGTAAGTTGTACTAAAGTTCAGATTCGTTCTGAATCCTTTGAAATATCCTTTCCAGAAATTCGAGGTGAATTTCGGGTCTCTGTCGGACACAATTGTTTTAGGAATTTCATGCAATCGTGCCACTTCCTTCATGAAAATAGCAACAACATCTGCTTCCCTGTGAGTAGTTTTCAATGGAATAAAATGGGTATCTTTCGTAAGCTTGTCCACCACCACCACGATTGAATCATGCAACTTGCCTGTTCTAGGCAATCCCGTAATAAAATCCATTGTCACCACTTCCCACTTCCATTCAAGAATTGGTAAAGGTTGCAGCAACCTTGTTGGGTGCCTATGCTCAGCTTTAACTTTCTGGCATTCCATACATCTAGCGATGTATTCAACGATCTCTTTCTTCATACCTGGCCAAAAGTAATGGCTTTTGATCGTTGCGATGGTTTTCTGATATCCAGGCTGCCATGCATAAGGAACATTATGCATTTCATGCAAAATCATACGTTTCAAGTCCTGGACATTTCGAACAAAAATTATGTTCTTGTACAACAACATTCCATCTATTCCCAACTTATAATTATCCACCGTTTGTGGCATCTTACCTTGCTATAGTATTGTTACCAATTCTCTATATTGCAGATCTGCATTTGCAGCCTCCAAATGTTTTCTTTTAATATCAGTCTGATACATGCTAATGGTTGTAGCATGTAGTTCATGCACCCTCATGTTGAGTGCATCGTCCACTTTATTCTCTTTCCCCTTGATATGCTTTATATCAAAGTCATATTCACTTAGAAATTCTAACCATCTGCTTTGCCTAGAATTTGGATTTGGCAGATCAAATAAATATTTCAGACCATTGTGGTATGTTCTTAGCTCAAACCTCTTTCCCATGAGGTAGTGTCTCCATTTCCCCAAGGCATGCACTATGGCTGCCAACTCCAAATCATGAGTGGCATAGTTTCTTTCATGATCCTTCAACTTCCTTGATTCATAACATATGACAAACCCATTTTGACTGAGGACTCCAGCAAGTCCTTCATTACATGCATTGGTGAATATGATGAAGTCTTCATCTGGCTCTACGATCCTTAATATTGGAGCACTTGTCAATAATTGTTTCAAGTGTTGGAAACTCTTCTCGCAATCCAGTGTCCACTGAAATTTAACTCCCTTTCTTTGCAAAGAAGTGATTGGGTGTGCAATCTTTGAGAATCCCTCAATAAATCTTCTATAGTAGCCTGCAAGATTGTTAGCCCTTGACCAAGTTTTGAGGAACACTTGGTCATATTTGACCATTTTTGGGACTTCAACAGCTTGTCAAATATGGAGCACAACGCGAAGCGGAAATCATGGAAGCTAGACCCCTTTTTGGGTTTTTGGGTTAATGTAATGGGAAAGGGATGTCGACCCATGGGTTTACCCACGCTTAGGCCCACTTTTGTAATGTATAAATAGATGTCTAGGCGAAGTAAGTAAGGGGATAATATATCTATGTGATGTAGGCTAAGTGCCAAGAGTTGAATCTGTGTGATCAAGGCTTTGTGCATTTTGGTGTAAGACTTGCAGAGCCGAGTGCAAGTCCCTGTGAGAGACTGTAGAAGGCTTTGTGTTGTAGTGCAAGGAAGAAGGATCTAGCGAGTTGCGCAGATCTTCTGTCCTATGCGAAGAAGGGTTTTTGGTGGCTCCGTGTTGTAGCCTGATTAAGTGAAGCTAATAAAGAAGAAGACTTTGTGGACGTAGCCCTAGGGTGGGGTGAACCACGGTAAATCTGTGTGTTGTGCTCTGTGCCTCAACCTGATGTGTTTGTCTCTCCTTTGCTAAATGCTTTGATGTGTTTAGATAGATCTATTTATACTTTGTGCTTCTGAGATATGAATGAATGTTAGATCCGGTATGTAAGATGCTTAGTGCTTGATCTTCTGAATCTAATCTATCTTATTGTGGCTAAGTGTTGAATTATCTTAGATCTAAGTACATATTGCGATGCTTCGTGCTATCCGTGAAGTATCATAAGGGTTGAATATTGATGAATAATCTATGCTAGGTGATTGCTAAGTGTTATAATCACATATATGTTTCCTAGCTAAGGTTGCAGACACCTGAGTCTTGCAACCACCTCTACCTCTAGCTTGGGTGAGACTTCATCTGCTTTGCAGGTGTTACCGAAAGGGCCAGTAATTAGGGTTTTGTTGGTGCATTATTGTAGCGTTGAACCCTGGGTCTACCCCTGTGCCAACAAATGATTCTGTTGCTAAGACCTAAAACTGTGATTGTTGGGAACTGAGCAGAAGAATATTTGTGCAAAGATTCGTCCTGAAATTGTGAAAACTCTGTGCGTGGATCTATGCCCTAGTGTGCAGTGATCCACTTGATCCGAAAAGCTTTGTGTTGAAGAAGGAAGGACAGATCTGAAGGAAAGAAGTCATATCTGTAAGAAAAGAGGTGGATACTAAAGAAAAGAAGTAAGATCTGTAAGCTTTGTGCTCTAATAAAGGTAAGAATAGTTAAAATTTCTTAGATCTGGAAGCTTTGTGCCCTGTAGAAGTAAAAGAAGTGAAAATTTTTGTTTCTAAAGTATGGATTTAGGTATGCTTGATAGATTTTGTCCTAGCTTGAAAACTAGGGCATTATTAGATGAAAGAACGTTTGATATGAATAGATCTGATAAGAATAATGAAAGATATGTTATACCTATGCATAGAAAGAATTTTTGGACTAACCAATGGATGTAGGATCCTAGAAAGAAATTTTTGTAGGCTATCCATTATGACCCTAGAAAGAAGTACAAGAAAAGTTGGGGATCATTGAAGAAAAAGAGAGGGTTAACTCTTTGTTACAGTTGCAGAAGACCAGGAAATCTTGCTAAGGAATGCCCTGGGAGAAACCCTATTTGCCTCTGTTGTAAGGCTATGGACCATGAAGTACTGGATTGCCCTAGAATGATTGCTAGACTTGAAAAGATGAATATGGAGCAAGCAAACTCTAAAGGAGATCAAGAGACTAAGATTATAGAAGAACCCCAAAAAGAATCAGAGATTATGTTACTGAAAATGAAAGAAGCCCTGGATGAACATAAAGATGCCAGTTTGTCACAGATCTTCAAAGAAAAGGAGAAAATCGAAGTAAGAATAGGAGATTTCGACATTGATTGTGCTCTAGATGTGGGAACACAGATGAACATTATGACATAAAGTACTTGGGAAACCCTAGGAAGGCCTGTTATGGTTCCTTCACTAGGAAAAATAGGGTTGTTTAAAGGAAAAATGGTAACCCTATGTGGCAGGATTACCCAGATAGCTATGAGTACCCATGGAGCTTCGACAGAGGAAGAATTCAAAGTTATTAAATTTATTGAGGACTATGCCCCATTTCTAGCTTTATTAGGCAAGATCTGGATTGAAAAAGACCAAATCCGGAGAAAAGAAGAAAAGGAATCACTAGAACAGAAGAAGCAAGAACTCATGGAATTTATGACTAGAAGGATCGCCTACTTGATGGAAGAACAAGAGAACATATCTAAGCTATTGAACACCAAGGACTTGGATGTCGAAGCTATAAGAGCATTAAAGGAACCATAGAAGACCGAAATACCTAATCCATATGATGAAGGAGAATTACCCTTGACTCTGAAGAAAGAATCTCAGCATCACGAAGTGACTATGTCGAGAGAAGATAAGAATCAGAATGGAAAAAGGATGACCGAGATGAAGCTCATTGGGAAGAAGGCTAGGACGCTAAGTAAGAAGAGAGCCAAGATTGAAGAGTTACAAAATATACCAGAGGAAACTTCGCAGAAGGAAAAATCACAGGAATTGAGCTTTGCTTGGATATCAGAACAACGACATACGGCACTTCGTCGTGGCGAAGCAATATAGCCATTGGACCGATATACCTGTTCGAATTCCACCTATAACAAACAGAGAAGCATTAAAGGATCACCACTAGACCATTGGACCATGCCATAACAAATGGATCAACATTCATGGAAGCTTCATACCCATTGCACGTAGACCGTTGATGAATTTCCTATTTAGCTCGTCACGCCATGCCCAAAGAACACTTTTGCCAACTGAAAAATCGAAGCCCACAGAACTAGTGATTGTCTACAGTGATCATTGCAAGCAGATTGTTCATCCTAGTGCAATATTTTGAGATCATCGTGACACAGATTATCTTTCCCGAGTGTGTATGTCTGACGAGCTCACCGCACTTGAGGAATCCGTCACAAAGGTCCTTCTCGATTTAATGACTGAGAGAGCCATGTCGGAAAGAAGAATGTCCACCAGAGTCCAAGCATCATCAACGGGAGGAGTGCAAGCCTCCCCGTCGACTACTCGAGCAGGAACATCTCGAGTCGGTGCAGAGAGAAGAACTAAGCATAAGGATGACATAGCCAACGCAAATTTAGTGCCATCCATCCTACCAGCTTACATACCCCCTCTGAGTGGGGAGATTAATAAGGACAGTGTCCCTAGAGACTTTGAATACACCCTAGTCACTGCATATCTACCACAAGGAGTACACACCTACCGCGCAGATCAAGACAAGGTTACAACGTTGAAGTTTTGCGACTTCAACATGGGGGACCGTAAAGCTTACAATATGCTTGCCCCGTATAAGTACTTGATGAGAACTAAGGGAAAGAATTAGAATCTCATCCCCCAACAATGGATGATGAACCTCGCGCAGTCTACTTTGCTCAATTTTATGAAAAGACCACACTTCTGCAGACACCAGGAGGTGAATGCTTGTGTAAAATCATTGCTAGCAAGTTGCCACAGAGGATACATGTGGTTAGATCGTCGCATAACTGTTGATTCGGTGTTGATCAATAGGATCATTGGGCTTAGCATGCAGGGCCTTGATCCCCATGAGTACTATCCTGGAAAGACCACAGACTGTGCTCTTGCACAGAAGATCAAAGAAGCCTATGGCGATGTTGAGAAAGGCGCGAGAGGATATAAGGTAGCTTCTATTGAAAGTGGTGCAATGCACCTTGCATGCCAACTGATCACAGGGAAGTTGGTACGCAAGAATCGACCAACACAAGTATCTGGCTTTGTAGTTGACCTCGCAGGAAAGTGCGTCGAGGGACTACAAATGAACTGGGTGAAGTACCTAGTGAATCAACTGGATATTGACTACAGAGAAGCCCAAGATCAGGGGCATGAATTCTATTTTAGTTGGCCTCTGATACTGATCGCTTTTATTGCATGGGAGCTACCGGAAGGCACAACCTTCCCAGACCTTGACCCCTTTGAGCCACTAACCGCGAAGTTGAGTACATTATGGTACTCAAACGACATGAGCAAGCAATGGCAATCGAATGTCGTTTTCCACACGTACTATAACCAGTTGAAAGCAGCCATAAGGAGTGAACCTCACATAACCCTGAACACTTTACAGAGATTCTAACCTCTGATAAAGTTCAGCGCGGACCGCCACTTTATATACCTAACCCACGCGTTGATGAGCACCAGGAACAACTTCAGTCCTATTATAAGATGACAAAAGAAGACCTGGAAGAGATCACCAAGGAATGGTTGGCGGACCTCCTTGTTTCAACAGACCTCGCAGAAATGTCCGACATCGACAACCTCGGAACTGCGCAAGATACGCCTAGGCCCAATAAGACAAAGAAATAAAAAATGACTAAGAAAATTTAAGAAGTCCAGGATGTTGACAGCCTATCTGTAAGGACAACTTCCATTACACAAGATGAAGAAGGTGATAATGAAGAAGGTACAGAAACTCAGAAAGTCGAAGTACCACTGCCTATGGACGAAGAAGACTCATCGAAGAAAAGGAAGGTCTCACCTCTGAAATCTTCCTCTAGAAAGAAACCAAGAACCCCTGTAACCAAGATGTGAACTGTCCTCACATTGGATGAATTTGATTTCATTGTTGCAGCGGTCAATAATGCTTCAAAGGAAATCATAGAGAAGCAGGAGGCGAAGCAGGAGGCGAAGCAGGAACAAATGTATAGCCAAATTGAGATCGCGCTCCAAGGAGTATAACAAGCACTCCAGTCTAGCCGAGCAATCTCTACTACACCTCTGTCAGAAGGAACAACAGAAGTGGGAGATGAATCATTTCAGCTCTGCAAGGTTGTTGATGCAGTCGAAGTACGCCTTCGACATGCTTAGGAAGAAAAAGCGCAGGCCACCCAGGCCCTAAAGAAATCATAGGAGGAAATTATTGAACAATGCCAAGCCACGCAATAAGAGAAGAATGCTCTCCAAGCAAAATTTGAAGAAGATAGAGCAAAGATTCAAAAAGAGAAACAACAGTTACTCGCAAAGACAATAGGAATTGAAGAAGTAGTCAACAGAGCATTTCGCTCTGTGACCGACTTAGAGCAGAAGGTTGAAGAGCCCATAGAGCGCCAAGTGATGAAGCTGGCTGAATTTATTCAGCAACTTCAACAAAGGGTCATGGAATTAGAGCTTCAGACCATACCATAGACTCCACAAGAAGTGCGCGACCAGCAAGAATTGAATGCTCAGAGCGCAGTCGAGAGGATTAAAACACTTGTTGCAGAATGTAAACAACTAAGTAGTAGAAGCGCGCAAATATATGAACAACTATCTGAAGACCCAAAGTTGAAGAAACTGGATTCCCAACTCCATGAAGCAAAGCAACACGCAGATACAGTACAGGCGCAACTCAAGCTCTTGTCACCCATTGAGAGGATGAAGAGATCCCAGGAACAGTGCACTGCCCAACAACTCATTCTTACCACGCAAAACAGAGTGATGGAAGTCACCCAGAAACTCCAACCGAGTCAGGAGGTGGCCTACTTACTGTTTAAAGAAATTGAAGGCCAAGGAACACTACTAGAACAAGTAGTTTTTATAGTCGAGCAACAACTGGAGGGACCTATTAGTGAAGCGGTTGTTCAAGAATTCTCTAAGCAAGAAGAAGTAGCACAGAGACAAGTCGAAGCAGCTCAAGCCAAGCTTGAGACCTTTGAGGCAAACTTACCCAGACCTGAGTGACTCGGGACGAGTCACAGGTGAGTGTTGGGGGCCTGTTGGCCCTTGACCAAGTTTTGAGGAACACTTGGTCATATTTGACCGTTTTTGGGACTTCAACAACTTGTCAAATATGGAGCGCAATGCGAAGCGAAAATCGTGGAAGCTAGACCCCTTTTTGGGTTTTTGGGTTAATGTAATGGAAAAGGGATGTCGGCCCGTGGGTTTACCCACGCTTAGGCCCACTTTTGTAATGTATGAATAGATGTCTAGGCGAAGTAAGTAAGGGGATAATATATCTATGTGATGTAGGCTAAGTGCCAAGAGTTGAATCTGTGTGATCAAGGCTTTGTGCATTTTGGTGTAAGACTTGCAGAGCCGAGTGCAAGTCCCTGTGAGAGACCGTAGAAGGCTTTGTGTTGTAGTGCAAGGAAGAAGGATCTAGCGAGCTGCGCAGATCTTCTGTCCTATGCGAAGAAGGGTTTTTGGTGGCTCCGTGTTGTAGCCTGATTAAGTGAAGCTAATAAAGAAGAAGACTTTGTGGACGTAGCCCCAGGGTGGGGGTGAACCACGGTAAATCTGTGTGTTGTGCTCTGTGCCTCAACCTGATGTGTTTGTCTCTCCTTTGCTAAGTGCTTTGATGTGATTAGATAGATCTATTTATGCTTTGTGCTTCTGAGATATGAATGAATTTTAGATCCGGTATGTAAGATGCTTAGTGCTTGATCTTCTGAATCTAATCTATCTTGTTGTGGCTAAGTGTTGAATTATCTTAGATCTAAGTACATATTGCGATGCTCTGTGCCATCCGTGAAGTATCATAAGGGTTGAATATTGATGAATAATCTATGCTAGGTGATTGCTAAGTGTTATAATCACATATCTGTTTCCTAGCTAAGGTTGCAGACACCTGAGTCTTGCAACCACCTCTACCTCTAGCTCGGGTGAGACTTCATCTGCTTTGCAGGTGTTACCGAAAGGGCCAGTAGTTAGGGTTTTGTTGGTGCATTGTTGTAGCGTTGAACCCTGGGTATACCCCTGTGCCAACAAAGACCCATGAATGATCTCACCTCTGTCACATTCTTCGGTGCTGACCATTCTCTAATGGCCTCTATGTTCTCAGGATCCACTATTATCCCATCCTTTGAAATAATATGCCCCAAATAATGAATTTGTTTCTAATAAAATGAGCACTTGCTCAATTTGGCATACAACTGATGCTCCCTTAATACTTGCAACACCATCCTCAAATGATGTTCATGCTCTTCCTCTGACTTGGAATATATAAGAATGTCATCCAAAAAGACAATGACAAACTTGTCCA
>SNQJ01S0116499.1:31106-47919 GCA_010110895.2 Picea sitchensis | reverse complement strand
GATGGTCATACATATCCTACGCATGCACAATTAAAAACTCCCACGCACATGGGATGAGAGTCTTCCCTATATATAGCATAGCTACAATCGAGCCCTGCAAAGCTTAACTGACCACAACTCTTTTCAGGTGGGGTTGGGATTCCAACCATTGGGCCCCATGGATGTTGCACTACCCCTGTAAACCACCTCGACCGACTCATCCCCTTCTCCACCAAAACTTGAAAAAGAAACCTGGTTCATTGAGCAGATCCATCACATCCACCAACAGGTTCAAGATATTCTACAGAAGTCTAATGCCAAGTACAAGCATCTCCATGATCAACATCGGGTGACACATAAGTTTCAGGTGGGTGACAAAGTTTGGTTCCATTTGCAAAAAGAACGCCTTACAGGGCCCCATTGGAAGCTTCACCCACCTCGTTATGGGTCATACACCAACACCAACTCTATGTGTGACAATAATTTTGAGCTCAACATTCCCCCCTTCCTTGGTCTGCATCCAGTCTTCAATGTGGCTCTCCTTCGGCCATATTTCCTACCATTAGTGGACACCTCAAAGATAGCAGAGAAGTTGACACCAATAGAGATCAACCCTGACTAGATGCAACAGGAATCCAATGATCAGATTGTGGACACACATATCAAGGGCACTCGATAATAAAGGATCCAACTTTAACAAGTCGTCAAAGCAGGGAAACTCCTGCACCAAGGCAAGTCGCTCACTCGGGGCCAAATTCAACAAAACTTTCCTCATCTAATGGGGGAAATCAATGAAATGGAGACCATTTCTTCCTAAGGAGGGATGATTGATCCAGGTGGATATCGGTGGCCACCCACCTATTCCACTAGCTTGAAAAACAATTTTCCAACTTGGCAGTTTTTTGGGTTCCAAACTTTCGGGGCCGTTTTGAGGCCCCAAACGACATTTTTTTGGGGATTTGGGGCCCATTGGAATGGCGACGACACTTCCCTAGGCCAATAAAAAATTTTCTTCTCATTTAGACCTTTCCAATGGGATATATTGCACCTGAAATGGAGATCATATGCAAAAGTTACGACCCCGAGAAGTTGATGTACTAACTTACCCAAACGAGGCCCACATGACTTTTGGTGCTTCATCTCCTAGGGTTAGATTTTTGGATGTATATGGTTTTTGAAATTCTTGTTTATTGTAAAAGGCCTTCAGATCCTCATTGTAACCATATTCTTGCGAATGAGTGCATCCGTCACATCTCTTCTCAGAGATAAGATGCCACCATTCGAGCATGCTTGTTTTCCACTGCATTTTACAGTTTCAACTTATTTCCTTATTGAATAGAAAACCAGTTTTACTGTATCTCTATTATTTTGTGTTAAGAATATATTAATAAGCTGTATTGATTTCATTATTCTCATAAAATTCAGATCAATGGTATCATAGAGGTCTTCTCCTTGTCGTCTTAAAGCATGTCCCCAACGAGGTCAGGGTACAAAGAATTGGGTCTCGAGCTTGTTTCTCTTAAGGATAAAATCTCTCTCACACCCAAGCGAACACTCATGGAAGGAGAAAAGAAAGACGACGGGACAAGAGATACTTTAAAAGTGTTGCTTGAGTAATCCCTCATGCAACAGAGGAACGAGATGATGGATAGTTTCACACAAATCCTTCGACGACTACCAACAGGTGATGCATCTTCCTCGAGAGGAGGTGCCCCCCCCCTTCAAGGTACAAATCAACTTCTATATTCCTATATTTGAAGGTCAGATAGATGAAAATGTTGTATACAAGTGGTTGAAACTACTATAAGGGTATTTTTCTGTCCATAATTTTCTAATAGAGAAAAGATTACATTTGCACTCCTCAAAGTCGTTCCCCATGTCAAAGATTGGTGGGAAACTTTTTGTGAGCAGAAGGAAAGAGAGGAACCCTCATTATTTACAATCATAGACACTTCGGAATCCTTCAGGGATGATATTAATGAACAATACTACCCTATTGGAAGTTATGACGACTTGTATACCAAATGGACCACACTATGCTAAGAAAGAGACCAAGCAGTGTCTTAGTTCACATATATCTTCCATAACTTGCGCACAAAGATGGGTATCAAAGATCCAGAGTGACATATAGTGCTCAAGTATCATGATTCTCTTCATACATACATCCAGACCGAAATGGAATTTCTTGACATCTCGTCCTTGGGCGCGACCTACTGATATGCCATCAAAATCGAGCAGAAGCTCAAATAAAATAAGCGACAATTTGGTTCTGGGAACCCCTCACAGGAAAAGCCAAGAAAGGGCGGCCACAACCCACAAAACAAATGATAGAGAAAATATGGACAGTATCAGGACATCCATTCCAAGACACAAGCAAGGAAGGACACTGGAAAGATAAAGAAATATACCGGGAAGTGGTGCGACTTCGATAAGATCCCTTGGCATAACCTTGTTGACTGCCGCTCAAAGAAGTCGTTGGTGGATGAAGTGAAAGACTCTGAATCAAATGTGGGTTCTGACTCTAAGTCATAAATAGAAAGGGGAATAAGGATCATTGATGCAGAATGTAGTGCCACCGTTGCTACCACCAATCTCCAGCCTGGTGAACCAGACGAGCTAGAAGAAGGAGAGTGCCTCTTCCATTCATAGATGTGGGTAAAAGGCACCTCGTTTCACTTCATCGTTGATAGAGGTATCCAAAAGAACCTCATCTCAGCAGAGGTCATCAAGTGGTTGTCCCTACCGACAATGTCGCACCCACAACCCTACACCATTGGATGGCCTCACCAAGGAAGCGATCTCCACGTCAATCAATAGTGTTGACTATCGTACGACATCAAGCCCTTCAAAGATGAGGTATTGTGTGATGTTGCTCCTCTCGAAGTTTGTAATGTTCTTTTGCACCAACCTTATTTGTGGAAACTTCATGTTGTATATGAGTCTAGTCCTCATAGTGTTATTATTACTTTGAATAGGAAATTGTACAGGATACCTGAGGCAGTCCCTCCTAGTGCTATTTCCTTGATATTTGTCAAGAAATAAAGGAAGGCCATCACTCAGACCGGGAAATTTGTCTTCTTTGTGATTCACTCTCAGAGTGAGCGAAATATCGCAGCCACATCCAGGGCCTCTGCGACCAATCTCTCCACACAATAGAAGAAAGTGGATAAGGTTGTGGAAGAATACTCAGATATCTTCTCCTCTCCTACCGGGGTACCTCTGCACTGCCAGGTCAAGAATCCCCTCGATATGACCCCAGGCACACCTCTACCCAATGGGCCAGTCTACTGCCGCTCTCTAATAGAAAACGAGGAGATCAAGAGGTAGATCCAAGAACTGCTCCACAAGGGGCACATCCATCCCAGCTCATCGCCTTGTGGGATCCCAATCGTGCTAGTGCAAAACAAAGATAGGACCCGGTGACTCTGCACTCATTACCGGGCCCTGAATAAAATCACAGTCCGAAACCGGTACCCGATTCCCTGAATTGACGACCTCCTTGATCAGCTCACGGGGGCCAAATACTTTAGTAAGATTGATCTGAAGTCTGGCTGCTACCAGGTCCCAATAGAATAGAAAGATGTATCGAAGACTGCCTTCAAGTCAAAAGAAGGTCTTTTTGAATGGTTGGTCATGCTCTTTGGTTTGACAAATGCTTCAAAAACCTTTATGAGGATGATGGATGATATCCTATGACCTTTCACCAATACTTTTGTAGTGGTGTATCTAGATGACTTCCTCATCTACAACAAGACTTGGGTGGAACACTTGCAGCATTTTAAACAGGTTCTGCACACCCTACAACAACATAAACTATATGAAAAATTGGAAAAATGATCCTTTGGCATGGACAGGGTCCATTACTTAGGATACATCATTGATCAACATGGTGTGCATGTGGATCCATCTAAGATCCAGGACATCCGTGACTGGCAAGCCCCAACTACACTCATTGAACTTCAGAGCTTCTTGGACCTCACCAATTTCTGTCACAGGTTCATGCTAGGATTCTCTCATATCTCATGGGCTCTCAACCAAGTAACCAGGGGTGGTGGCAAGGAAAAATTTGTGTGGGGCCTCTTCAAACAAAAAGCCTTTGATGATTTGAAGAAACTTTTGTGCTCATCCCTAGTACATTCATTATCGGACCTGCAACATCCCTTTGAGATTGAGACAGATGCTTCAAACTACGTTGTGGGCACCATTCTCACTCAACNGAAAAATAAATGTAATCTATTGTGCAAGCCTTCCGCCAGTGGAGACATTACATTCTTGGGAAGGAGACATTCATCCACAATGATCACAAGCCACTACAGTTCATGTAGACCCAAGGAAAATTGCAAAATGACAGCCATTAGAAGTGGTCAACATACTTACAACAGTTCCACCTCAACATCAAGTATAAAACAATAAGTACTAACTGAGTTTCTAACTGCCTCAACTGGCCTCCAGTTATGGCACTCACCATAGTGCTAGACTCATGCCACCACGAGACCTCCGGATGGCCCCACCTCTACGAGACAGACCTTGACTTCTCCACCACCTACCAAATGTTGGGCGTCGACTCAGTGGTCGCTAATTTTCATTTTCAGGATGGGTTGTTGTTCCATCTGGGCCATCTCTACGTTCCATCAAGCGAGCGCACGAATATTATTTGGGAAGCTCACTATAGTAGGGTGGTAGGACACTTTCGCATTGAAAATATAGTGGTAGTGTTGTAGAAACATTTCTACTGGCCGAAAATTCGACAGGATATTGGAAAGCATATCAGGTCCTGCATTGCCTGCGCTATTTCCAAACCGACCACTGAGAAATAGGGCATATACACCCCTTTCCCTACTCCTAACAAGTTGTGGGAATCCATATCAATAGAATACATGTCGGGTTTCCCATCCACTAAGAGGGAAAATGACTTTGTTTTTTTGGTTGTTGATCATTTTTCCAAGATGGCGATTATAGCCACCTGCAAGAAGAACATCACAGTAGAAGCCACTGTCAAGCTCTTCTTTGAACGAGTATGGGTAAATTTTGGGATCCCACAAACCATTATTTTAGACGGTGATATTTGGTTCCTTAGCTCATTCTAGTCGAGCCTCTGGTCACTGTTGGATATCAAGCTCACCAAATCCACTGCCTTCCACCCCCAGACAAATGGCCAAACCGAGGTCGTTAATCGGATGGTCATACATATCTTGTGCATGTAAAATTCAAAACAAACCCGCACATGGGATGAGAGTCTTCTCTATTTAAAGCATAGCTACAGCTGAGCCATGCATAGCTCAAATGGACACATCCCCTTTCAGGTGGGGTTGGGATTCCAACCATTGGGCCCCATGGATGTTGCACTACCCCTGGAAATAACCTTAACTAAATCATCCCCTGCTCCACCAGAAGCTGACAAAGCCACCCTATTCATTGAGCCGATCTAGCACATCCGCCAATAGGTTCAGGATATTTTGCAGAAGTATAATTCCAAGTACATGTAGCGCCATGATCAACATCGGGTGCCACGTAAGTTTCAGGTGGGCGACAAATTTTGGTTGCATTTGCAGAAAGAACACCTTACAGAGCCCCATCGGAAGCTTCCCCCACTCCATTATGGGTCATACACCATCACCAAGTCTATGGGTGAGAATGTTTTTAAGCTCAAAATTCCACCCTTCCTTAGTCTACATCCAATCTTAAACGTGGCTCTCCTTTGACCATATTTCCCACCATTATTGGACACCTAAGAGATAACAGAGCAGTTGAAACCAATAGAGCTCAACCCTAAATGCATGAAATAGGCATCCAGTGATCAGATTGTGGACACACAGATCAAGTGCACTCGACAACAAAGAATCTAGCTTTATCGAGTCGTCAAAGCAGGGTAACTCTTGCACCAAGGCAAGTGGCTCATCCAGGGCTAACTTTAGCAAAAAATTCCTCATATGATGGGAGAACTCAATGCAATGGAGACCATTTATTCCTAAGGAGGGAAGATTGATACAGGTGGATATTGGTGGCCACCTACCTATTCCAGTGGCTCGAAAAACAGTTTTCCACCTTGGCAGTTGTTCGACAGTTTTCGGGTTCCAAACTTTCAGGGTTGTTTTGAGACCCTAAATGATGTTTTTTGGGGATTTAGGGCCTAGGGGACTGTCGAGGGAACCTCCCTGGCCAATCAAAAATTGTTCTTATTGGTTAGAAATTTTCAACGAGCTATTGTGCACCTAAAATGAAGATCATATGAAAAATTTATGACCCTAGGAAGTTGATGTACTAACTTACTCAAACGGGNAGGGTTAGCTTTTTGGATGTCTAGGATTTTTTACATTCCTGTTTATTGTAAAAGGACTTCAGAGACTCATTGTAACCATCTTCTTGTGAATGAGCACAACCGTCACATCTCTTCTCAGAGATAAGACACCACCATTCCAGCAAGCTTGTTTTCCGCTACATTTTACAATTTCAACTTATTTCCTTATTGAATAGAAAACCAGTTTTACTGTATCTCTGTTTTTTTGGTTAAGAATATTTTAATAAGCTGTATTAATTTCATTATGCTCATAAAATTTGGATCAATTGGATCGATCAACCCCACAACTAAGCATTCAAAGACCAAGTATATTATTACCACAAATGATTACCTTACATGCTGGGCGAAGGCAACAATTGTTCAGGATTGTTCGACTGATACTGTTGCTAGGTTCATTTCTGAAAATATTATCACTTGGTTTGGATGTCCTAGGAGTCTGAACAATGATTAGGGTGGCCATTTTATCTGTTGTACAATAGAAAATCTTACAAAAGGGTTCTTGATCCAACATCATAAAATTAGCCCCTACCATCCGCAAGACAATCACACAATAGATTTGTTTAACAAGATTCTGGAGAGAGGATTAATGAAAGTTTGTTGCAAAAACGTGGAGGATTGCGATGACAGATTCCCAACAGTTTTATGGGCTTATAGGACAACCACAAATAAACTCCACAAGTATACTCCATTTCATCTAGTCTATGGGAAAGAGGTTGTGGTACCTGCAGAATTCATTACCCTGAGTCTATACAATGCACATATTACACACATGTCGGAGGATGAATCAATTGTGAAAAGGCATATGGAATTGCAGGAACTTGAAGAGACCATGTTTTTAGTAGACTTTCATCAATTAGTTGAGAAAGCAAGGCATCAATCTTGGCATGACAGACACATTAAGACTAAAGCATTTGCACAAGGAGATAAGGTCCTACTTTATGATAGTCAATACCAGAAACATCTAGGAAAGTTTCACATGCATTGGTTGGGACCATTTATAGTTGTGGAGATATGACCTTCTGGAGCAGTCAAATTCGCGCAACTGGATGGTAAAATTTACCTAGGATGGGTGAATGGCGCTCACCTGAAACCCTATATGTCTCAGAATTGAGCTGAAGGATTGTTCCTCTAGCCCAAAGGAGCATGTATACTAGTTAGATTTGAGTTTTTTTGCATTTTTTGTGAATTCAGTTAATAAAGTTGAACAGTGCATTGTTATGCTGTGACATGTAGATAATTTTTCTGTCTAAGTGTTGTTTTGATGCACAACTGCTTACCCAATAGCGTAGGATCAGAAGAACCACAAATCTATTAATGAAAGTCATTAAATGTGACAGGGACCCCTTTGTGGTTGGAGGGAGAGAGAATCTGGACACAATAAAATTCCATGTGCCATAGGAACCCAGTCTAGTCATAGACTTTATTATCGCTACAATAACCCATCCAAATTCTATTAAACCATAAAGCCACGATATGCGAAGATGCCATCGGTATTCATGCCAAGATTCTCATCTGTTAAACGGTAAGGTCCGGAGTCAGCCACGTCCCAGACCAAATTGCTCGGTAAATGCCAAGATCACCCAATATATTTACCTCATTAACCAGTCCCATTGGACAACTTAGATCCAAGTTGTGTCTATAGGGTAATGATGAATATCCTTAGAAGTTATTACATAAATTGTCAGCTAAGCCCAAGTATAAGGTTCCGTGAACTCGGTGTAAGACACATTATTTACCAGAGATAACTTAGCACCTTGCGAATTATGAATTGTGCTCAAACCCATGCAATCCCTTAGCCCTCAGTCGTGATCCCAAATCCTAGTTAGCTTGTTGAATTTGTTGATTGTTTAGAATCACCATGCCGAGAGCTATAGGGAGAAGAAGTGGAGTCTCTAAGGATGTAGTGTCGAACGAGCCCTCTGACTTCCGGGTCGAGATCGTGGGTGATATCAAAGGGAAGGTTGACCAAGTCAATCTCCTTGACCTTGACCTGATAGACTAGGTTATGTTCTCGTAGGTGAACATTGATGTCTTCTGGAGTGTCGCTCGAGACGAATTGGGAGGAATGAAGTTTGTGCCAAATCTAGAGTTCATCAACCTATATAACTCTACAATTATGAACCTCAGGGATTTGCCAGTTTTTGGTACCACTGGAGAAGTTGTGAGATGTACCAAGTTTCTCATTAGCAGGGTACATGACACAAGTCTGTGGTTTGATAGAAGATACCCAATTCACACAGAGGAAATTCATCAACTGACTAGATTATCCATTGAAGGTGAGGATGTATCCAAAGGTTTTTAGGGTCCCAGCAAGGATGGGAAGAAGAAAGGGGGACCTAGTTTATATGAGAGATTTCATACGCGAAGGGGGGGGCGTACAACCAACATTGACCCCATTCTACCCGAGAAATTCATGACTGCTTTCTATGTCATTGATAGCAAGGTCATGCAGTCGTATTACAAAGGATAATGTACATTGGATTCCTTATCAGTGGAAAATATTTGCGCCAATGACGCTATATTCAACTGGTGCAGTTATTTACTGGAGGAACGTCTGGTCACTTGCGAAGAAGCTCAGGAAAAGGGGGGCACTTTCACTTACGGCTACTTGTTGGTTGCATTTTTCTATGTTGAAGTGGACGTAACTCGTAGGAATAATACTATCTTCAGCAAATAAGGGGCGATTGACAAATATTTTCAAGCCTTGGCACTCAAGGTCGGACTCGGAGAACACAACCTTCAACAACAAAACATTCTCAAAATGGTACAACAGGTTGCTAGACGTAATGCATAGGTTGTTCATTCTGTAGGAATTTCTCAACCTCAACATGCAGAACGTTGCATTCAACATGAACTGCCACCACACATTTCTATGGCCAAGGCAAGCAAAGTGAGAAAACTTCAATACTCGGATGCTACCATTTTACATGGATAAGGAGGCCTTCAAAAAAGAGGTCATGTCATGGTCAGGAGTCAAATGCAACCCATGCAAGTCAGGGATGCACTACCTTCTGCTAGTGGAGCTATTCAAGAAAAGGATTTAGAAGGCAGCAGTAGGACTAAGCTTGGTCCCAAAGGAGGAGAAGAAAAATTCCCACGCTTAGACAGATTCAGACGAGTAGGAAGAGATGTAGTCGTTGGAGCACAAAAATAGAACATTACCCATGTTATCATAGCTTCCAAAGCAATCCATATTGATAGGTAATGATGTCAATGAAAGTCTCAGCGCTGCCTTCATCGGAGACCCATTGGCTAAGAAACCCAGGACGGGGATATCCCCAAGTAAGGTTTTGAACTCCCAACCAATATCATCCACCATTACTTGCACTCGATCAGTAGCTTGAGCATGCCACATTATTCATATCCAGGACAACCCTGAGCCTGACACCACGCCATCCACCACCATCATCACTGAACAACCCCCATCACCACCACAACCCCAATCACCACCTCAATAAATTTCCATCTCTTCTCAAACCACCAACCAAGAACCCATGTAGTTGGGCCCCCCAGAAATACCCGAGCAGAGACCAGAACTCACTGGTCCAAACCTCGAGTTACCCAATTAGAGACTAGAACTCACTGGGACAAAACCCGAAGCCCAGATCCAACATATCATACCCTTTGTGCCAATTCAGGACACTCTATCTTCAATGGAGATGAAAACTATACCAAACCCACAAGTCCTATGTCCTCAGCGCACTTCCTCAATGACCAAGGTTGAGGGTGTTATCGAAAAGAGCGAAAACCCAGAAGATGATGTCCACAAAGAGGAAGAGGTACCAGAGGTTTAGTAGGAACCTGATATGACATCTGGACAGAGTGCAATATCATTGTATAGGAAAATGGAGTTGGTACTCCAAAAACCACAACAGTGCGCAGAGCTATTGCATCTCTGCATGGCTAGAACAGAAGTACTAACTTTCCTTCCATTGACGTTGAGGTTGAAACTTGTGCTAGGTCCATCAGGAAAGGAGGAGGTGGAGACACCTTCATAGCATTCGACGGCCAATGGAATACCACTGTAAATATGAGTACCCAGGGAGGCCACCCCATCCTCTGTTGACCTCGCACAATGGCCACAAGCATAGTTAGTCGGGATGATCAGAGCCTCAACTGATCAACTATATAAGAGGCTCCATCAGGCCAAAAGGAATGCAGAATTCACAAGGGAGGAAGCACTCCTTTACCAAGCATGCAAGACGTAGGAGAAATATGCCAAGGTCCAGGTGGAGCATAAACTGGAAGAGTCTAGGAGAATATTTTCAAAGCATGGCCAGAGATAAGGAAGGAAACACCTCAAATGTTAGAGTCCAGCATTGCAGGAGAGCTTGCGCATCAAATTGAGCTCCTCTAGGGAGACTGGTTACAACTGGACATTCGCGTAGAGAAATTGGAAGCACAATTGTGGGAGAGACAACGGGAAGTAGAATAGTAGCCCAGGAATTTTCAAGAGAACTTGGAGAAAGTAGTGCTACAAGAAAATAATGCTCGGCAAAACTACACAAGCACACATCTGAATGCACAAGGATTTTTCGAGAAGTCAACGATTGGATGGGAATTATTGCAAGGTGCAACCAAACTCTAGAGGATGTGCGCACAAGGATAAAATTTCTCAATGAATAATGTGTGGTCACCATGGATATGTTGGAGAAGCAAGAGAAATTCGATCAGATCCAATAGGTAGACAATGAGTTGAATGCTTTGTTTGAAGCACAATCAGTAGCCAAGAAAGAGCTACATGAATTTTGACCTGTTGTTTAGACAATGTACATGCAGATGCATCAAGTATATGTTGCATATGATTCTGAATGGAACTCTCTGGTCACATCTAAGCCTAAAGGATGCATTACATAGGTGACTCATCAATTTGTACTTGAAGCCTCACTCCTTGCCAGGAAGTGGCAGGATAAAATTGGGGGTTTATAGGAAGTCAGGAAGCGGGCTTTAGAGTTGGTCCTAGAGTTGGGCCCTTCATTTGAAGAGGAAGAAAAGGAAAAAGTGCAAGCAGAAGAGGAAAGCAAAGTGGAGACGAAGTACAAATGAAAGCAACAGGCACTCCTAGAAGCCACAAAAGAGCCAAGGACTCGACTCGAGGGCGAGTCAAGGATTGTGGTCGAAGCCTGTTGGGCCCTTCGTTTTTTTTTATAAGTTGTGCAAGGAGGACTAGAGTACCAATTTTGGTCAAGGATGAGTTGCGCAAGCCACAAAGAAGTTGAATAGTGGAGCAAGAAAAGAAACATAAAATGATTGCGAAAAGGGATAGTGCAACACCAACAAGGCAAAGGAAGTTACAACAGAACAAGAACAAGAAATCGCACATAGTATAAAGCCATAAGATCCCACATAGACTATATGTATGAAATGAATACAATTGTAAAGGGTTATATGGTTAGATGGCATAGCTGATATAGAGGGGTAGATGGTATAGAGAGCGCAGACACACTAAAGGTTTTGTGATTGTAACTTGTATACATTTTGGGGGAAATGGTATATAGAGCTCTGTGACATGAGTCTAGAGCTAGAAGCTTATAACAGAGTATTGATTTGTATCTCTGAGATTGTATCTTAGAAGCTCCTTTGAAAATATATATGGAAGGACCTAAAATTTTGAAATTACTGTGTCATTCTGTGTTTATGATTATGAATCATCTATGTACTTCACTTCTTTATGTTTGATAAGATCAATGTGTTGTCTATGTTTACAAATGCTTCTGCAATGTGATTGTCTTTATTTCTAGTATGAATGTATTCAGATATGTTTTGTGGTTATTTTCTCTTGTGAAAGATCATGGTGAATTTTTAAGAGTCTAGAAACCCACCTAAGTATTCTCCTTTCCCTTCCCTATCTTCTTGTCTTGGTTGCGCTTCTGGGTGAGACTTCTTCTCTTTGGAGGAGATGAAAATTCCATCACTCTAGACTACTCGGTGCCTTTTGTTGGTAACTTGAGAAGTGTAAGTTTTAAACTTGTGAAGTAAAGCAATGCATATAGATTCTTAAGAAAAACAGAATTTAATCAATGGCTCATTCACATAGTACACATAAATTTATACCGGAAACCCTCAACCGAGAAAACCTTTCTTATATTCATTATATCGAATTTCACCATTCACTATAAAATATATATACAATTTTTTTAGGTATTTCGTAGATACAAAAACCCTAATCCCTTAATCTGGGATTAATTTACAAAACCGCTAAAAATAGCAAAAGCTGCCAAAAACCAAATTTTGGGGTGCTACCCCGGGCTACCGCCCATTGCCGAACGTTGCGCATAACCAGGGGGGGCATACCTATTCCCCTAGGAAAGCGCCAGGAGCACACAACACAAAGAGAACTACTAGAGGGATCGTCGGACACAGTTTTCATATCTGATGCGCCCACACACACACATGCAAAGAATATAACACCTACCCAACAAGAAGGACCCTAGTTTGATCAATTATGCGCCAACATATTTATCTGATGAATACCAGGTTAGATATATTCTTTATTATGAACACCTTGAGTTAGTATCTGGTAGAGCCTAGACGTGTTCACCTTGTATTTGCAAAGAATGTGATGAGATACCTTAAAGGTACGTTGGACTATGGTCTCTGTTATATTGGACATCATGACTTCAGACTGTATGGTTATACTGATTCAGATTATGTTGGAAGTGATTCTGATAGAAAGAGAAATTCGGGATGTTGTTTCAGTCTAGGGTCATCCATGACTTCATGGAAAAGAAGGAATCAATCTTGTACTACTCTCAGCATGGAAGAAGTGGAATGCATCGCAGAATGCTCCACCATTTGTGAAGCCATATGGATTCGAAAGTTGTTGACAGGTCTGTTTGACCTGGATATGGAAGCCACTGTGATTCTATGTGATAACCAGAGTTGTATAAAGATGACAAAGAACCTAGTGTTCCATGATAATTCAAAGCACATAGAGATACGATAACACTACATTCATGATATTGTGTAGAGAGTATCTGTAAAGCTCCAATATGTTGGCACAGATGAGCAGGTTGTAGATGTGTTGACCAAGCCTCTGTCTCGTGTGAAGTTTGAGTACTTTCGAGACAAGATTGGTGTTGTCCAAAAGGGCCTCCCTCGAAAGGGGGAGTGATGTTGATGATATTATAGTATCCTGACCAACAACGGGTAGCTCCGTTATGATTTTATATCCTAGGGGATTGATCATCCCTGGGAAGATCTTGAAGGTCTAGTAAGGATGGTCTGTCAGAGTACCTATGCATGTATATGCCAGCTATGGTCATTACTGGTAGCTCCATTAGGATTTTATATCCTAGGGAATATTATGATTCATGGGTAGATCCTAAAGGTCCGGTAAGGATGGTCTATTAGGGTACCAAATGGTAGCTTGTTAGGATTTTATATCCTATGGAATCTTATGATTCCTGGGAATATCCCAAAGGTCCAGTAAGAACAATCTTTCAGAGTACCACAAAATGTTGTTGTTGCACCTGCCTCTTTGTGTTTCCATATGATGACGATCTTGTTGTCTCAGCCTCGTGTTGATGATGTTGTTATCTCAGCCTTGTGCTGATGAAGTTTTGTGTCTTAGCCTCATGTTAATGATGTTTTTATCTCAACCTAGTGATGACGATGTTGTTGTCTCATCCTCATGCTGATGATATTGTTGTTTTAGCCTCGTGTTGTTAATGATGTTGTATCAACCTGATGTTCATGATGATGGTGTACCAACCTCAGGTTGGTCATATTGTTTCTTTAGCATTATGCTATTTGATGTTGATGTTTCATCTTCATACATATGATGATGATGATGCTACTCCAACTCCATGTTGTGAACGATGATGATATTGATGATGAGAAAACATTTTGATGATTTGTAGATATGATAGTCAGTGTTTTCGATGTTGATGATGATGTTTCCCTCTCTCTCTCTCTCTCTCTCTCCTAATGATGTTGTAGAATATCCTTCTCATTAAGGGGGAGTGTTGAAATATTGTAACTTTGAAGAATATTCTTATTATAATTTGGTTATTATCTTATAGATCAAATCCCATTTTGTGGATTGATCATGTCGGGTATTTTATAAGACCAAATACCCTTTTGTGGATTGGTCAAACCATATTTATATGGTGGTATTTGTAAAGTCACCCCCTAGGGTTTACAAAGTGGTTTTAACCACTCTTGGAAGAATTTGAACCTACTAAGTGAAGTGAAATAACCCTAGCACCTCCTCAACTATTATTTATAAGTGAGGATGGTGCCTCACTTTTTCACTCACTCACTCACACTTATAGTGTGCATGTTTTGAAGGAAGTTGCAGTTGCAAGAGGAAGGAGAAGAGAGGTGCATTCTCAATCCTAGATTATTTTTGGTGGTTTGGTCTTAGTCTTGGCATTGTATTGGAAATCTATTATTGAGGAAGTTTTTGCTAGGTTTTATCTCCCATGAGGGTTTCCCAGGATAAACTATTGTGTACCTTGTGATTGTGTTTCTTTCAGTGATCCTCTTTATTTTGTTGTTTTGGAAATGCATTGAATTCTCTAGTAAATTGAAAATAACATAATAAGAGCATTAAAACTTAACAGATAATAGACAACATTACCACCAAGATTTAGTGGTGGAGATGGAAGGTATGATTTACAACCATCTTGTTTCCATTTTAATTGACCCTGGTTCTAATTTGAGTTATGTTTCCCTTCAAACTGTTGAGAAATGTAAATTGCAACAAGTAAAACATGCTAAATCATGGTTGGTACAATTAGCCACTAGAACAAAGAGAAAAGTAACAAAAACCATACCAACATGCCAAATCATTATGAATGGGTTGTCCATCAAAGAATCCCTAAACATACTCCCTTTAGGATCTTATGATAGGTTAATTGGAATGGGTTGGTTGGCTTCCCATAAAGACAAGTTGGATTGTTATAAAAAATTAGTGGATTGTGAAGGTGAGGAAGAGTTGAAAAGGGTCCTACAAGGAATCCAAAAGCATGTCTCAGTGCGACAAATATCATCCCTTCAAGTGAAGAAGTATTTTAGAAAAGGATGTCCCTTGTATGCAATACAAGTACTGAACTTGGTTGAGGATAGTAAACCTATCCTAGAGAATCATCCTCTATTATGATAATACAAAGATGTGTTCCCTAAAGAGGTACCAAGTTTACCCCCAAAAAGAGACATTGACTTATCAATAGAGCTAAGGCCTAGAGCAGTGTCAATTTATAGGAAATCCTATAGGATGAGTACCCTAGATCTAGTTGATATCAAATCGCAACTGAAGGAGATGTTTGTGAAGAAGAAGGATGGAACATTCAGGTTTTGCATAGACTATAGACAACTCAACAAAATGACAATCAAGAATAAGTATCCCTTACCAAGAGTTGATGACTTATTTGACAAGATAAGGGGTGCTACAATTTTCTCCAGGATTGAACTAAGGTATGGATATCATTAGGTCCAGATTAAGGATGAAGAAATCCACAAAAAACCTTTAGAACAATCTATGGGAACTATGAATTTGTGGTGGTTCCATTTGGGCTTACCGATGCACTAGAAATATTCATATGCTTGATGAATAATGTCCTCAACAAGTTCTTGGACAAATTTGTGTTGGTTTTCGTTGATTATATCCTAATATATTATAAGAGTAAGGAAGATAATGAAGAGAACCTCAAGTTAGTGCTTCAAGTTATGAGATAACACAAGCTCTATGCAAAGTTTAACAAGTGTCAATTTTTCCAAAAAAAAGTCCATTACTTAGGCCATGTCATCTCTTAGGAAGGAGTGGAAGTTGATCCTGACAAGATCAAATCCATTATGGATTGGCCTACACCAAAACATGTAGCTGATATCAAATATTTTATGGGCCTCAAAGGATAATATATAAGGTTCATAAAGGGGTTCTCTAAGATTGTTCATCCAATCAAATCCCTTCAGAAAAAGGGAGTTAAATTTGTTTGGACAACAGAGTGTGAAGAGAGCTTTCAACAGTTGAAACACCTTCTGACCAATGCACCTGTGCTGAAAATTGTAGACCCAAAAAATGAATTCATTTTGTGTATAGATGTCTGCAAGGAAGGGCTCGGAGGAGTCCTCATGCAATAATGGCATGCAATCTGTTATGAATAAAGAAAATAAAATGAGCATGCAATAAATTATGTAACACATGACTTGGAATTGATTGCCACAATACATGCTTTGAAAATGTGGAGGATCTAACTCTTAGGAAGAAATGTTTTTCTTATGATAGACCATAGTGGGTTGAGATATTTGTTTGACCATCCCAAACCCAATGCTAGACAAGCTAGGTGGATGGCTCTCCTTAGTGAATTTAATTTTGAAATCAAACACATTAAGGGAAAATAAAACATGGTGATTGATGCCTTAAATAGCAGCATGGAAGTGATTCACTTGGAAGCTATGAGAAACTGTGAATCAAAAATCAAGGAAAGGGTTAAAAGTGTAGAAGAAATAGATGAAGACTCGATTTAGTGTCTGGTTCACATGTGCTCATCCCTTTTCTCTTTTTATTCTAGTGGAATACTTGGTGTAGTG